>PVIH01024579.1:0-22449 GCA_004025045.1 Sigmodon hispidus | reverse complement strand
AGCCTGTGGAGTCTGTTTAGTTCTCTCCTTCCATGTATAAGCAGGTTCACAGGTTTTGGGAAATCCAACTTGGGTTGCTAGCTATGTGTATAGCAAGTACTTATACCCACTGAGCCGTCTCCACCCATTTTGAGATGTCCTCTGACTGAGGAGCCTAGGCTAACCTTCCAACTCTAAATCCGCCTGTCTCAACCTCCAAATGTTGGGATTACGAGCATGGACAACCATGGCCCAGCTTACATTTACACAACTCTAAAAGATTTTTATTATTTTTAATTATGTGTATGGAAGTCTGTTGTGTGTGTGGGGTGACACAGGTGACCAGGGAGGCCAAAGGTGTCAGATCCCCTTGGAGCTAGTTAGAGGAGGCTATGAGTCGCCTGACATGGGTGCTGAACATAAGTCCTCTGCAACACTTTCAATTGCTGAGGCATTTGTCCAGTCCCAGATTTACCAAACTCTCGCTGACAGTCTCGCAGCCACCTACGCACTGATGTTAAACTTACTTGATGTATGTAAGGCAGTGAAGGTGTGTGTAAGGCGTGAAGGTGTGTGTAAGGTGTGAAGGTGTATGTAAGGCAGTGATGGTGTATGTAAGGTGTGAAGGTGTGTGTAAGGTGTGAAGGTGTATGTAAGGCAGTGATGGTGTATGTAAGGTATGAAGGTGTATGTAATGCTTGAAGGGTATGTAAGGTATGAAGGTGTATGTAAGGTGTGAAGGTGTATGTAAGGTGTGAAGGTGTATGTAAGGTGTGAAGGTGTATGTAGCCTACAATCCTGGTTTCTCAGGAGCCTGGGCAGGACGGCTTGAGCCAAGAGTTAAGATCAGCCCAGGCAACACAGGCAGACCTTGTCTCAAAGGGGAGAGCTGGGGATGCACAAAAGTGGTAGAACACTTGAATACAATATGTAAGGTTGTGGGTTCAAGTTCCGGAATCCCACAAAACCCAAAAATGACAAGTGTAATGGCCTCAGGTGTATATGTAGTTTAACTAACAATGGTTTTAAGAAAGAAATTGATGCTCCCTGTCTTTCTTTTTTCTTGTTGGATTGCCTAGAAACTTAGACTCATGCAGACACATTGTGGTCTGATGACCTCCAGTATGCAGATAAACCATTGGTCCAAGAAGTAGCTAGCTGCTAAGTCACAAGATCTGTAAGGGGGGCTACCCAGGAGACCCCCTCTTCAACCTGACAGCAGAGGTGGGGGCAATGATACCTGTAGTTTCGGAGCAGTTTGGTGATAAATTGGGGGTCATAGCCATTGGGGCCCTTTTTGTACAGAGAGTTGTAGGTGAGCAGGCGCTCCAGCAGAGAGTAGCCAAGTCCATGCTTCTGTGCCAATGGCGACCGAAGCACAGGCCCCAGCTGCCGAGGGTCTCCTGCCAGCACTAACTGCCCTCCCGGATTGCCTGTTTCCTTGACATCCATCAGTCCTGAGGGCATGGGGAGAAAGAATAAATGGTGGGGCGTACCCGATTGGTGTGGGGTGGTGTACCTATAGCCCATCCTGAGCCCCCTCACCTGCTATGGCCACCAGGCTTTCAGGCTCCATGCAGTGGCCAGCCTCATCGATGAAGATGTGTGTGAAGTGATCGATGGGAAACTGGGCTGACACCAACCTGGGAGTGTCAGGCCAAGCAGGGGTCATTCCCAGGCACCCAACTACCAAACCTGAACTCTGGCCCTTCATTTCACCCTGCCCTCAGGGATCCTTTTTCTTTCCCTAGTCCTATACCCTTCTACTTTTTACTAACAACTGCAGAATAAATCCTATACATGGCTTTACCTGCTGGCAGTGATGAGGGTGGTAATTAAGACCGGATATTGCTGGAGATGTTTCTTGGCAGGGTACACATACTCTCCTTTCTTAGCATCCCAGTTACAGCATGTCTGTATGTTAGGAAAGGATGTGAAATCAGCTTGGCTCTTTCCTTTTTCAATCTCACCCTGGTTCTAGACTTCTAACCCTTATTACCTGCCTCCCTCTCTTTGCAGATAAGGAAACCAAAGTTCCCAGAGAGGTCCTGAGCCACCCAAAGTCATACAGAAAGTCTTCAGATGCTCTGAGAACCTCCCAGGCATCCATTATCCCTTGGCACTCTGCAATTCTTTACACACCTTAATGTCCTCAGGTACCATTCGGATGTCCCTGCTGGGGGCCAGGAGACGGTAGATGGAGCTGGGCAGGTGGACCCGGAGCCGCTGACAGAGGAGGTCAGCACCTGAGTTGGATGGAGTGCAGGCCAGGATGTGGGCTTTGGGCAAGTGCTTCACTACCTGAGACAAAGTAAAGGACAGCATGGGCAGAAGCCTCCTACGACCTGGCCTTAGGCTGTATTTGCCTCGAGATGCCTGCTAGTCTAGACGACCGTTGGTATTGGATACTGGTAAATTCTTTTGTTTCTTTAGTTGTTTACACATCAACACTCAACAGTCATAATGATCCTCATTCCCTACCTCCTCTCTGGGCTCAGGTGCAGGAATATTCAGGTGACCGGACTGAATGGAAAGGGTAGGCAAATGCTGGGGACTGCCTAATTCAGTATAGGCCTTGAGATTATGCTTTAATTCAGTATAGGCCTTGAGATTATGCTTTAATTCAGTATAGGCCTTGAGATTATGCTTTAATTCAGTATAGGCCTTGAGATTATGCTTTAGACTCACCTGCTTGATGGCCTCCACTAATGTGACAGTCTTGCCAGTACCTGGAGGCCCAAAAATAATGTAGGGAGCAGGCCGGGTGGTGCCCCTCACAATGTGCTTCATGGCCTGCAGCTGCTCAGGGTTTGACTCCAGACTCCGATCATACAGCCTGGCAGAGGAGTCCAGGAATATGAATTTGAAGTCATCCAATATCCCAGAGACTTCTGAGCCTCCATTCCCAATATCCACACCCCAAGTAGCCCCAGGGCCCCTGCCCACAGTCTCACTTGAACTTCACATCTGAGGGTAGCAGTGAGACCCCACGGGAGGCCTCAGGAAAAAGCATAGGCCACAGTAGCCATCGCCCTGTCAACTCCAAGGCCCGGTGCTGGACCCGAAGGGGCTGGCGGTTGAAGGTAAAGTTCACCTTGAAGGTCAGTCCATCCACAAATCGGCTCAGGAGGCTTTGGGTAAAGCATTAAACGGGAGAGAGTTCTGGTTAGGTGGAGTGGACAGTAAAAATCCAGGACCCTCTCCACCTCCACTCCCTCTTCCCAAGAGGTCCTTACAGAGTTCTCTGGGAGATGAAGTAGTTCATAAAGCTTGGAGGTCTCCCTGCCCTGTGTCCAGGGTCCTAGTCATCTCTGGAAGCAAGACCTCCTACGTCCAGGCTTTAGTTATTTGGTTCTGCCAGCACTCACCTTGGGGAAAAGCTCAGCTTCACACGGTCCAGTTCCACCTTGTGCACAAAACCTTTGTACGTGATAGGGTCCTCCTGGTGAGTCTCAGAGGACAGAAGGGCAAAGAGGTGGTCACCTCGCAGCACTGAGGGACGGCTCTCGGTCACACCGGGAACCTACAGGGTATAAACAGAAGCAAAATAAGCAAGCTTTTCTTTTTTTCTTTCTTTCCTCTTTCTCCTTTTTTTTTGGTAGCCTTGCCTGTCCTGGAGTTACCTCTGTAGACCAGGCTGGCTTTCAATTTATAGCAATCTGCTTGCCTGGGCTTTTTTATCCCATGGGTGATCACTGGAGGGCCTTAGCCCCAGACTCTGGCCTCATAGCCCTAACTTACCCCAGCTTTCCTTTCGTTGGGGACGGGGGAGGGAGAACCAGAGCCAGCTAGCAGAGCTTAGCCTGGGAATCCAAGAACCTACCAATGTGGTAGCCAATGTTCCCATTCTAGCTTGCCTCCAGCTTTGCCTCCAGCACCTTGGTGCAAACTTATTTATTTATTATGTATACAGTGTTCTGCCTATATTACATGTCTCTAGGCCAGAAGAGGGCACCAGATCTCATCACAGATGGTTGTGAGCCACCATGTGGTTTTGCTAGGAATTGAACGCAGGACCTCTGGAAGAACAGCCAGTGCTCTTAACCTCTGAGCCATTTCTCCAGCCCCCGCAAATTCACTTCTTGTAATAACCTTTCATCTTAGGTCTCTCCTCTCCTACCTGCATGTACTCTTGTGTATTAATTCATTCTCATGAGCAAGTCTGAGTCTGTGTGTATATATTCAAAATGTGAGGCTGCTGAGATGGTTTAGTGGGTTAGGATGCCTGCTGACAAGTCTGATAACCTGAATTTAATCCCTGAGACCTACATAGTGGAAAGAGAAAACAGACTCCTGCCAATGATCTTCTGACCTCCACATGTGTGCTATTCATGCTGCATGCACACAAAATTATGTATACATATATGTATATAATTTTAAAAATCAAAATATGAACATTTGGAAGGGAATCTCACAATTATCCAAAAAGCTGAGAAAAAAGAGACTCACCAATATCACACAGATAGCAACAAAATCTGGATTAAAATCCCACTACCCATATGAACTGGGTGTGGTGGGCCATGCCTATGGAATCCCAGCACTGGGGGCAGACACCATACGATTAGAAGTTCAAGATCACCTTAGCTACACTGTCAATCTGAAGCTAGTCTGAGCTACATGAGACCCTGCCTAAAATAAAAAAACCATTGTCCTGTCCTGGCACATTTTGAGGGACAGGAAGCTCACCCTGCTCTTTGTCCATACCCTCTGAAACAGGAACTATTTCGTTCTCTCTGTGTATGCCTGCCCTGGTATCAGGGACTACAGTGTGTGCAGTGCCCCCCCCCCCAGATCTGAGCCCTAACCTCCAGGGTGAGCAGCCTGGGATTCTGGTCCACAGGGTCCCAGGTCATGGGCACAGACTCCAGGTCATAGTGCCGGATATCATGTTCCATCTGCAGCTCCTCCAGATGCAGCAGTAGCCGAAGCTTCACTTCATAGTTCCTGGACTTCAGGGTGGTCTCCAACTGGGCCCTGGGAGGGGTGGTTGAGTTGGGGCAGGAACAGGGTGGGTCAGACAGCCCTCCTGCTCTGAGGGTCTACACTCTTCATTCATTCGTTCCCACAATGAATCCAAGCACTGCTCAAAGTGAGCCAGTGAAGTGAGCAGAGCCAGGGAGAAGTCAGCAGAGAGAAAAAGACAAGGGAGGAGCACATGGCACAAAGCGCCATCACTTACTTGATCTCAGCAACTTCCTTTGGGGAGGTGAAGATACTTGGTCCCTGAAGAAGGGTAGGGAGCAGCTGCCTGAGGCGGAGGGGTGGGTAGTAGGTCCCCAGGGCCAAACTTAGCTCCAGTTCATAGCCCTTGGCGCTGTGGGAGGAAGGGAAACGTGTCACAAACGCAGAAACCCTCATCCTCAAAATTCAGACTCTGGAAATGTCCCCAGGGAGCCTACAGAAAACACTCATCTGCATTGCTCTACCTTTTTGGTGTGTGTGTGCTGCCAAACTGAGCACACAGAAGACATTTGCACAATGACTTCTGTGGTGTGGTCAGTAGCCACCCAGGGATTCAGTGCTCCCTAGCTAATGTAGCTGCTTGATCCAAGGTTGGACCATCTCGTTTTTTGTAAATATTTAAATTTTTGAAATATTTAAAAACATATTTTGGGGGCTGGAGAGATGGCTCAGCAGTTAAGAGCACTGACTGGTCTTCTGGAGGACCTGAGTTCGATCCCCAGCATCCATATAGCAGCTCACAGCTGTCTGTAATTCCAGGATCTGACACCCTTACACAGTTATACATGCAGGCAAAACACCAATTCACATAAAATAAAAATAAATATTAAAAGCAAACAAACAAACAACCCTACACTAACAAAAAACCCCACATATTTTGCGAGCTGGGTGTGGTGGTACAGGCCTATAATCCCAGCATTTAGTCCTGGAAATGAGTACAAAAGGTTTATGAGTTATGGGCTAGGCTGAGCTACAATGACCCAACTCTCTCAAGAATAAACAACAAATGTAAGCAATATATGCTTGTTTGAAGAAATAACAACAAAGCAGTATGTTTTAAATAATAACTAAGTAACATTTCTGTCATTCAGGAATAGTCAATCTTTTTTTGAAAACATTATTTTTATTTTATGTGAATTGGTGTTTTGCCTGCATGTATAACTGTGTAAGGGTGTCAGATCTTGGAATTACAGACAGTTGTTAGCTGCCATGTGGTTGCTGGGAACTGAACTCAGGTCCTCTAGAAGAATAGTCAGTGCTCTTAACTGCTGAGCCATCTCTCCAGCCCCAGGAACAGTCAGTCTTAATAATGCTTTCTTTTTCTTCTTTTTGTTTTTTGAGACAGGGTTTCTCTGTGTAGCCCTGGCTGCCCTGGAGCTCACTCTGTAAACCAGGCTGGCCTCAAATTCACAGACATTCATCTGCCTCTGCATTAAAGACGTGCTCCATCACTGTCCAGCTACATATGTACTGTTAATAAGAGGAACACATGCTATAGCTACAAAGATCTTATTAAATGGTGTGCATTTATTACTCATTATTTTAAGATGTTTATTTTTCTATGAATTTGTGTGTGTGAAGAGGATACCAGGTCCCCTGAAGCTGGAGTTATAGACAGCTATGAGCCACCCAAGCTGGGTGGTGGGCACTGAACTCAAGTCTGTCGCAAAGGCAACAGGTGCTCTTAAGGAGAGTCACCCCCTCCACACACACATACACACGCCAGTCCCTTTGTTTTTAGATAGTCTTGCTCTGTAGTCCAGGCTAGCCTAAAACTCTCTTAGAGCACAGGCTGAACTACAATTCACAGCAATTCTGCCTCAGCCTCGAAGGTGCTGGGATTCCAGTGTTTTGAGCTACCCTGCCTTGCTCTCAGATTAGTTTGTTAGAAAAAGTTTCACTGTGTAGCCTTGGATGGTCTGGAATGATATGTAGACCATACTGGTCTTGAACTTGCCTCTGCTTCCTGAGTGCTAGGAAGAAAGCACTCTTAACAGCTTTGTTGAAAAAAATGCATAAAGCTTTGTGATTTGCTTAGTGTTCACACATGTGTAACCATCATTAATTTTAGGACCTTTTGACCCATCTTTTATCCACCACCTTCTATTCTGCTACCTCCCTTGGAAATGTAGATATCTAACAGCGAGTGCCAGGCCTGGTGGTGCAATGGTGGTTCACACCTTTAATTCCAGCACTTGGGAGGCAGAGGAGGTGGGTCTCTATGAGCTCCAGGTCAGGTTCACAACTGTCTGTAACTCCAGCTCCAGGGGACCTGGCACTGTCTTCACACACACCAATCAATAAAGATAAACATTTTAAAATAATGAGTAATTAATGCAAACCATGTAAGATTTTTATAGTTATAACATGTTCCTCTTATTAACAATATATGTAGCCTAAAAGTAGTGGCGTGTGCTTTCAATCTCAGCATTCTGGAGTCAGAGGCAAATGAATCTAACAAAGTAAATAAAATAAAATAAAAATAACAAAAAGACAGCTCATTGGTTAAGAGCACTTGTTACTCTTGCAGAGGACTGGAGTTTGGTTTCTAAAGCACCCAAGTCAGGTTGGCTGAACAGACTGTAACTCCGTGATGATCCACACCCTGTTCTCGGCTTCTCCGACAGACACACACACACACACACACACACACACTTACACATAACATAAAATCTTTAAAAACAGGGGGCTGGAGAGATGGCTCAGAGGTTAGGAGCACTGGTGGATCTTCCAGAGGTCCCGAGTTCAATTCCCAGCAACCACATGGTGGCTCACAACCATCTATAATGAGATCTGGCGCCCTCTTCTGGCATGCAGGAATATATGCTGACAGAGCACTGTATATATAATAAATAAATAAATCTTAAAAACAAAAATCTTTAAAAACAAATGAGGATGGGGCTGGAGAGATGGCTCAGAGGTTAAGAGCACCCTGACTGTTCTTCCAGAGGCCCTGAGTTCAATTCCCAGCAACCACATGGTGGCTCACAACCATCTATAAAAGATCTGGTGCCCTCTTCTGTATGCTGCAAACATAATAAACATTTAAAAACAAACAAACAAAAAAAAAAAAACCAATGAGGAGAGATTAGGTGATGCAGTTTGAGGGTAAAATATTACTTGGGATGCACAAAGGCTTGAGTTCGATCCCCAGCATCATGAAAAAAGAAGAGGTCGATGGAGAGAAGCAGAGGGAAGAAGGAATATGCTGTCCTTCTCCACAGAGTGTAAACACTTAGGAGTTTCCATACTGTCCTCAAAGCTTCCACTCTCCTGCATTGCTTCTGACATGAACGGGCTCTGAGCTCCGGTGGCAGGGAATAAACTGCAGTTCAGAAAGGGGACTCTGTCTCCTAGCTGGGGGTCTTCCCAAGTGGCCACACTGTCATTATCCAGTTACCGGTCAGGTCTCTCTCCTTCCTCTATCCGGTTGGTCAGCACAGGGTTCCCAGGGAGCCGAGGGGTGCGCTTGAAGGGAGTCGTGGGTTTCAACTGTGCAGCCAGGGGACTGTGGGCGACAGCAGCCAGGAAGCGGGCAATGTAGAAAGTTTCTGCCCCTTCTGCCCCTGCCTCTCCAGGTCCCAGCAGCTCCCACAGGACAGTGGCCGGGAAGTAGCCCACTATGCTGGTCTTGCAGTAGATATGGAGCTCATAGCTTTCACCTGCAAGAAGGTAAGCCGAGGGAGGCACACCCCCTACCCACAGCACCCCACCCCGAGGCAGGAGCCCACCGCACACTACTTTTTTCTGATGTTTAAAGCACCTAAGGACTACTGCACCCCAGAAGACCACTCACCTGGGCCCAGTGGGCAGGGCAGGTCCTGTTCACCATGGTAAAAGGCAAACTGGGGTGTCCAGCAGAGTGGGAAGAGATGCGTGAGAGTAACAGGCTTGGTGCCCCCATTTCGAAGCCTTAGGGTCAGCACCTCCTTGCGGTTCAAATCCAGGCGGATAAGGAGCTGCCCATCTCGGGCTTCATGGGGCCCCTGGACCTCCACGTCCACCCCATGCTTCCCATGAAGATACTCAGCCCTGGGGAGAAGGGGAGGCAGGGGGTGGGGGCTGAGACGACCTCCAACTGGGGAAGGTTTCAGGCTTTGGAATTTGGTAAATCGTCATGTGCTTGAGAAGCTGCTTCTACCCTGGATTAATTCCCTGCCTCCCTTCCTTCCTTGTGAGGGATGGGGAGTTTACCACAGCCCAAGGAAAGCTAGACATCCCCCTGCCCCTGCCCACTCACAGAGCATGCACTCACACACCTGTCATGGAAGATCCTGGCCAGCAGCGATCTGTGTTGTTTGCTGATATTTGAGCCCAGCTTTATTCGCCTCTTTTCTGGTAACTGCACATCAGCCCAGCGGTCCAGTTTGAAGAACCTGACCCGAGTCTTGGTGACGAAGGCCAGATTTGCAATCTTCATTCCGTACAGCATGGAGGAGAAGCCAGGGGCAGGGGTCCCATAGCTGCCAGAAGCAGAGGACACTGGGAAGTGAGGGAAGGCAGGGTGGCTGTGGAGAGGGTGCTGGGGAACCCGCTTCAAGGCAGGATGGGGCTCTGAGGCAGAGACTTCGGCTAGGGATGGTAGAGCAAGGCATTGGGGCTTTCCAACTCAAAATAAACGGCTTAAACAGCACTGTGGAGAAAAGTCCAATATTGGGCTGTTGGCTGGGAAGACAAAGAGAGAGAAACAGATTTTTTTTTTTTTTTTTAAAAAGGGGGACTATTTGGGGACATTAAAAAAAGTGTGTGGGAAGAGCTAAGGCTAAGGTGGAGTTGAAAAAATGGCTCATAGGAGTGGACAGGTCCCAGGCTGTAGGGAGGGCTGAGAGAGGGGGTCAGAGAGAGCAGAGGTGTCCAGAGTGTGGGCAAGGTGGCGGATCGGACAGCAGTTTCCACCGGAAGTCAAAGGGTGCAGGTGGAAGCCAAGCAGGAAGGGAAAGGATCCTTCTCCCGAGATCAAATAGCCTGGCTTTGTGCCTAGAGAGGTGAAGACAGGAAAAGTGGTCAGCGGGATGACCTCATGCTCAGCACCTGGTGTTCAGAGTAGCCACTTCACACACTTACAGAGGCATGTTAGGTGCCAGACACTGCACTTGAGGCTGGTTGCAAGCTGCTAGACCAAGATCCAGCCTTGAGGACCACTCAGAGAGAACCCATACATTCCAACATGGTGATGGGGCATAGTTGCTGAGACTGCCCAGAGCAGCTCAGTGGGACAAGCCAGGGCACTGAGGATTGTCTGGGGTAGGGGCGGGTCTCTGAGGAATGAGTGGGCATTACCCGGGCAAGGGGAAGCTCAAGGTGAGCACACCGATGAGCATGGTTGGAGGGCTGTGCATCCCTGCTGCTTCAGTGGGGTGACCCCACCAGCACCCTGTTTTCTTCCTTTTTTGAACTACTAAGAGCTCAGAGATTAAGAATGCTATCTATGCTAGACACATTCATGAGGTGTGAGCTTCAACCTCTAGCACCAAACAACAAACAAAAAAACCAAACCCAAACCCAGCCCCTCCTAGATCCCTCTCCTGCCAAAACAACCAAAAACCACAAAAACAGAAAAATCAGGTGGGGAATGAAGACCTACTTTAAAGAGCTATCATGAGGCTTGCTTGGGAGATACTGACATTGCAGGGAACCATTAGCCCAGTGCTTGGCACGAAGCAGACCCCAGTAAGAGTGATGGTTAGTGTCACGTACAGTTGGTTTGTGCTACAGTGAAAGGTTCTAAGAAAGGGGTGACAGGAGGTGGCAGAGATGGGCACATGCAGATAGTTTTACATGGCAGGCAAGGAGCCTGGACTTGACTCTGACATCCTTCACTTCCCTTTTCTGGTACTCAGGAGCCTGAGGATGCTCTCAAACACATGACATACTTGATGAACACAGTCAGGATCTGGAGGAGTGATAACCTCCCTCAGTGCTCGCTGAGACCGTTGGCTTATTACAGCATGTGCTAGCAACTATGTGCTGGTTCTTAGCAACCCATCACTGGGGATAAGTCAGCATTGTTGCATCTAAGAGCACACAGTCAGGTCCTTTATGGCTCCGAACATCTTGTGCTCCATACTTGTAACTCTGCCTCTCTCCTTCATCCCAAGAGGGGAGAGCCGTATGATTCGGACAACACTGAAGAGGCTATGATATCTTTTAGAAGGGTGGTAAGTCATTTGAAAGCATAGTGGAAAATGCTCTGGTAGGTGTTAGCTGCTACAATTAGTACTTGTATTAGTGGGAAAAGGTCCAGTCACAGCAAGGATAGGAGTAGTAACGACTTACTTTCAGCCCTTGTCAGAGGCTACCCTGTAGTTACAGAACCACTGCAGTTGGTGGGTTTTAAGCAGGGGAGTGGCAAGATCATATTTGCATTTCAGATCACTCTGGCATCAGGATTGGAGGATGGATATGCTGGAGCAAGACTGTAGGCAGGGAGACCAGTTAGAAGAAGGGCACTGCAGTTGTCTGGTTAAAAGATACCAAAGGCCTGAATGAGGCAGTGGGAGAAACAGAGGAGGGGTCAGATCTGGTCATATTTAGAATGCAAATTAGCAGAATTTGGTGACCACCAGGAAGGAGAATAGAGTGGAAAGGGAAGCATCTGAATACCCAAATCAAGGTCTTTGGTTCTGGGACTGTCCCCGAGGAAGAATAAGGCAGGTAGAAGGACCATCATATTTGCATTGGACCGGCTGTGTTTGAGATGCCTGTGGTCCAAAGGCAGCCCTGGTCATGTGAGGCAGGAGCTGAGAACTCACCCCAAAGTCAAGGTCAGAATCTACTATTAGAGAATCCCCTGGTCGTAGTTAACAACCAAGTTGTAGTCTGAGAATAGGTAAGGCAAACAGAGACCAGAGAAAACAGGAGAGAGAGAGAGAGAGAGAGAGAGAGAGAGAGAGAGAGAGAGAGAGAGAGAGAGAGAGAGAGGGAGAGGGAGAGAGAGAGAGAAGAATCAGAAGAGAACATGCTAAGTCCAGGTATGGTGACTCACTCCCATAATACTGGCACTCGGGCACTCAGGAGTCAGAGGCTGAAGACCATCTCAAATCTGATGTTAGCCTAGTCTACATAATAGGGTGCAGATTATCCAGGGATACACAGTAAGATACTGTTTCAAAAACACACAAAACACACAACTAGGCTGAGCTTGGTGGTGCATACCTTTAATTTTAGCACTTGGGAGGCAGAGGCAGGTGGATCTCTGTGAGTTTGGCCAGCTTGACTTACATGAGTTCCAAGCCAGCTAAAGCTACACATCACGACTCTGTCTCAAAAACAAACTCCAAACAAAAGCCCAATAGAATAGAAGGCTGGTGAGATACCTTAATGGGTAAAGATGCTGGCCACCCATCCTGACAACCTTGAGCGCTATATATATATATAGGTGTAAGGAAAAGAGCTGACTCCCGTAAATTGGCCTCTGACCTCTACACAAGTACACACTAAATAAAAATAATTTTAAAAAGAAACAAAACAGGATACTGATATGGAGAGACTACAATGAGAAGAAAGATAAAAAGGATAGCTGGGCGATTATAACATAGGCCTTTAACCCCAGCACTCGGGAGGCAGAGGCAGGGGGATTTCTGGATCTCTGGGTTCGAGGCCAGCCTGGTCTACAGAGTGAGTTCCAGGACAGCTGGAGTTACAAAGAGAAACTGGGGACTGGAGAGATGGCTCAGAGGTTAAGAACACTGACTGTTCTTCCAGAGGACCTGAGTTCAATTCCCAGCATCCACATGGTGGCTCACAACCATCTATAATGACATCTGGTGCCCTCTGCTGTATACTGTATACATTAAAAAAAAAAAACAAAAAAAACCAAAAACCAAAGAGAAACTGTCTCTCACTCTCTTAAAAAAAAAAAAGAAAGAAAGAAAGAAAAGAAAAAAGAAGAAAGAAAAAGACAGAAGATAATGGTCTATGTAGGTAAGCTTATGTAGGTTTAAGTATACGTGCATAAAGAGAAATGAAAAAGGTATTCAATGAAGTGTTAAGACATTTAAGCAAGACAGCATTGCACACGCAGTGTGGAAGGCCTTCACTCCACACTCTTGCTGAAGTGGGATGGATAAATTCTTATGTGATAAGCATTCCTCAACTATACACATATCAACAGACACTGTCCTGTGACGATACTTAACGGCACTGTCTTCCTCCTTTGAAGAGCTACAGATGGTACCATGGCTTTAATTTAAGTGGGGTTGTCAACTCCCCGGCGACAAAGGCAGACTGCCCACATTCTTCAATGTTATAGTAATCACACACACAAAACCTGTACTTCAAACAAGTCCAGGGAGACACGCTCTTGGAAGTAGAATTTCTGGGTGGGCCAAAGAGAATGAATGAACTTGTACAAGCTTTAGTAAAAAGGTAATTTTCTTTTGGAGATGGAATCTGGCCTCACACTCATGCCGTTACCATCTCATCCTTTCAAATGCTGGAACTACAGGCTTATTCCACCACACCCAGCACAGGTGGCAAACTTCTGCAAATTTATGTTCTCATTAGTAAGAGCTTCAGAAAGTCCCCTTTCCAGTCCCTAACATCAGAAATCTTCAACTGTTTATTTTTATTTATTTATTTTAGTTTTTCAAGATATGGTTTCTGTGTGTAACAATCGTAACCATCCTGGAAAGATTTGTAGACCAGGCTGGCCTCGAACTCACAGAGATCCAACTGCCTCTGGAGTGATATACTAAAGGTAGGCGCTACTACTGCTTGGCTAATTGTTTACATTTTGACAGTATTTTTAAAAAATTAATTTGAGACAAGGTCTCAAGTAGCTCAGCTGGCCTCACACTCCACCCAGTATGTGATACATGGCTAGTTTTTGCTACCATCAATTGAAATTGAAAAAAAAAAAAAAAAGACCTTATTTAAATTCTTACTTCCTTGGTGAGTCACATAGCCTTGGACTTGCACAAATTCCCGTTGCCACCTCCCAAGTGACAAGATCTTATACGATATGTCTAGCATGTCTTTTGTATTGGCTCTGAAACCAGCCTTGTGATATCTGTTGTCATTTTTTTCCAGGCTCTGTTAACTGCTGACCCTCCTCCTGGTTCTGCATCTCTCCTTTTGTGCCTGCTCTATCCCATACATAGGCAGGGTTACCAAACACAGAACCAGCCACAGGCCCTCTAAACAGCTCCACAGTGCACAAACCGAGCTGAGCCTTGGATATGTCACACTTACGGTTACAATAATGGTGCATGTGCAGCAACATCATCTCTACCAGCAGAACTCTGAGTACTTACTGTGCGGTGTGCTAAGTGCACAAGTGCATGACGTCATCTACTTCTCACAACTCTTTTCTACAGTCATCGAATCACCACCCAGTGCTGACGCTAGTCACTTATCCATAAAGGCACTTTAGCCATTCCCAACTACTCATGTCCCTGCTCTGCAGTAAGGCTTTCTAGTCCTTAGACTCCACTGCCACTGGCCTCTGTTGTTTGTTGCTCAAATGGCAATTAAAAAGAAAAAAACAAAAGCCCAAGCCAGTGGAATCTAGTATCAGATTTGGAAGTGATCTCAAAGAGACAGCTAGTTTTACAAACTCAGGTTGCAGTTCTCATTAGGATCAAAATCAGGTTTTAGGACTTTTGAGACAAAGATTGGTCATGTAGCCTAGGCTAGCCTTAAACCTGTGTGCCCTTTCTGTCTCTACCTCTCAACCATTCAGTTAGTCATGAGCCATCATGCCTGCCATCCCAGTTTTAGGAAGTTGGGGCAGGAGGACTGTTGCCAGTTTGAACTCAACCTAGGTTACACGGATCTAATCTTTCTCACACACATACACGCAAAATCAGGAGTCAACAACAGGACAGAATGTAAGCTATTGTTTCAGGCAGACACCGGTTTATGAGGACTGTGTAGGTTTATGAAGGCGGTGTGAATAGACTAGTAGGCCACCATGTTTAGTGCAGTTTTCACTGGGGGATATCAGGAAAGACATCAAACCACCCTCCATTTGAAAAGCCAAGAATAGGGGATGGAGAGATGGCTCAGAGGTTAAGAGTACTGACTGTTCTTCCAGAGGACCTGAGTTCAATTCCCAGCAACCACATGGTGACTCACAACCATCCATAATGAGATCTGGCGCCTTCTTCTGGCCTGCAAGTAAAACACTGTAAACATAATAAATCTTTAAGAAAAAGAAAAAGCCAAGAATATTTCTAAAACCTTCACTATATCAGTCTATTTAATCTTGTTGATTTGCTTTTGACTTTAAGAAAATAGATTTGTTTTTATTTTATGTGAAAAGGTGTTTTGCTACATTTATGTCTGTGCACCACTGTGGTATGTGTGCTTGTTGCCTGCAGAGGTCAGAAGAGAGTGTCACCATGCCCTGGAACTGGAGTTACAGATAGCTGTGAGCTGCCATGTAGGCTTTGGGAATGGAACCTTGGTTTTCTGTGAGAGCATCAAGCGCTCCTAATCCATGAGCCATCTCTCCAGCCCCTACTCTTGATTAATATTTTATTTATTCTTTGAGAATTTCATATGTTTTGATCACACCCACCCTCCCACTTCACCTCCCTGAAATCTCTATCCACTTCTCAATTATTGTGTGTAGGGTGTGTGTGTGAGAGGACAATGTATGGGAGTTGGTTCAATAGGTCTTGGGATTTGAACTTGAGTTGTCAGGCTAGGCCATAAGTACCTGTACCAGCTGAGGCCTCCTCAGACTGCTGCTACTGCTTCTGCTTTTTCAGTGACTTGTGGAACATTCCATGCACTATGAGGGTCTCTAAAATACCCAAGTCAAATATACCTCGGTTTTGTCAAACAGGTCTCATGACAGGATATAAACCCGTACTTGAGGCTTTCTTCCACCTCTGTTGCACTAAAAGTTTATCTTTCTTTCAAGGCCAAGGCCAGCTCCCAGTTTTATTTGGGTAAAATACAAATGCATAGAGTAAAAATTCCCTTAAGACTACAGATGCTGTTCAGTGGTGGAGTGTTTGCTGGCCTTGCAAATGTAAGGCCCTGGGTTCAATCTCCAGCGCTGCAAAATAAATTGAAAAAAGGGGGGGGGCAAATCTGGGCTGTGGTGGGGCATGCCTATAATTCTAGCACACAAGAGATGAAGAAAGGAGAAATCAGAAATTCAAAGTCAGCTTTGGCTACATAGTAATTTCCAGTCTAGCCTGGGGTACATGAAATCCTGTCTCACAAACCACATGGGATTTGAGAGAAGGCTCAGTGATTGGAATTGGATTCTCAAGCACCAAAGTTGAGCAGCTCAGAATTGCCTGCAATCCCGGCTCCAAGGGATCTGACGCCCTCTGTAGGCCTCTGTTGGCAATTGTATACATACAGTGTGCACATGCATACACAAATAAATCTTAAACCACCACCAAAACAACAACAAAAAGAAAGATACAATCCAACACATTATAGCATCCAGGAATGGTAGTTTAAGTCAAATCTGCTATTTCAGGATTTCAGGCAGGAGAAGTTCAGAAATTTGAGGCTAGCCTGGGTAGTAATGAATTTTACAAAAAAAAAAAAAAAAAAAAAAAAAAATCAAATCAATCCCTATACCTATCATACATAGGTTTTTTTTTTTAATATTTATTTATTATGTATACAGCATACAGAAGAGGGCACCAGATCTCGCTATAGATGGTTGTGAGTCACCATGTGGTTGCTTGGAATTGAACTCAGATCCTCTGGAAGAACAGTCAGTGCTCTTAACCTCTGAGCCATCTCTCCAGCCCCTCACACATAGTTTTTTGTATGCAACCCAACAAAGCTGCCTTTTGCCAGGTACTTGAACAGTTTACCAGCTTTGGAGCTAACAAAGACTCCTAGGTTAAACTTGAATCTGACCCCTCTGAGCCCTCTCCTTGGCTAGGCCTTGAGTTTGGCTCCTTACATCCTTAGCTTTAGGCCTGCTCATCTCAGTTTAAAAAGAAGCCTAAGTTAGTTTAGTGAGAAACTCCCCTGCTCTGACGATCTGATCAGCTTCCTCGCCTTCCACCTTTGATATGTAACTCTCTGGTCTGCTAGAGCAAGAACTGGTCTTGGTGAATGAGGTTTCCATTCAGTAAACAATGAACTCATATCTCCATCTGCTAAGAATCGCTTGCAATCTGGCGTATTTGGAGTTAAGCGCTATCTCTCTCCCCTACCGCCAAAGTATTTGACTTGTGTTCAGAGCCACACCATGTTTTATGGACCTGGGTGAAGAAGTGGGTGGGGAAGTGTTGACTATCCAGGCGAGCGTTCTTTACCTTCATCTCTAGCATCATCATTCCACCCTGTATAGTATCTGTCCTACAGACTATATGCTGTATGCATATCAGAGCCGTTGTTGTTACTGCCTGGTTTTTATCTGTTCCCACAGTGCCCAGCACAATGTGGAACATACAACAGGTCAGCATCGTCAGAAGCTGCTTAACGCTCTTAATTTAATGTTCTTTTCAAGGCATATGTTCATTAATAACTAATATTCTGCTCAATATGGACAATCCCTGCATTCTCCCCTAACCTCAAGCCACACTGCCATTACTAATTACGTCTAAGACTCGCCCCAAATTACAGCAGCCATATCTCACCCATACAGGCGTTTTGATCAGTTGAGCTCAGTCTCTCAAAATCTACTAAACGCCAATGCCATTTCTCAATTTATTGGTACAACTCTTTATACCCATCCCAGTTAAATTGCTTCTTAGTCTTCCATCCAGGGCAGCAGCCTGTTGATAGAGGTGCTTCGAAGCACACGTCTACGGTTTGACAGAAGTCTCTTTGATTTTTCACTTGGGTGGTAACAGGAAAAGGAAACCAAATATCTTCAACCATGGGGGAAAGGGGCCTCCAGGAGGCTGTCCCTGGCCCTGTGTCTCCATGGAGAAGCCACAGGTGCTAATGGAGGTTTGCCTGCCTACGCAGTTTATGCTCTTTTTCTCCCTGAAGCTTCCCGAGATTCTCCCGCCTAGCCTGGGCCTCTTCAGCTCTCCCAGAGCGTGGACCCTAGGGGCAGCCGCCCCTCACCGAGGGGGCGGGGATCCCCGCTCAGCCCGCGCCTGCAGCGCCCTCCCGGTGGGGCTCCCCTCCCCCAACACTGAGCCCGGGCTGCTGCGCTGCGAGCCGCGAGTGGGCACCGACCCCTCCCCGCCGGGCCGGGCTGTGCAGAGCGGGCGGGCTCGGGGTGGCGCTGGCTGGGCGTGGGCAGGCTCGAGAGGAGGTCTGCCAGGACCGGACCGGCCCGATCGGCCCGGGGCTGCATCCTTGTGCGCCCGCAGCGGGAAGGTGGCCCCACCGCCCAGGCGCTGGCCCCGAACCTTGGGGCCCGTGGTGGGCCGGTCCGTACCTGGGTTTGAAGTCGTGGTTGTAAATCGCCCGCAGCCGCTCGCGATCTGTCTCCAGGTCCAGTCCCCGTTCGGCCAGGAAACTCTCGAACCTCTGGCCAGCCTCCCGGAGCTTTCGGCAGCTGAACTTGCTGGGCATCGCGGCGGCCGCTGCGGCCCAGGCAGGAGGGTCCGTGGAAATGAAACTGAAAGTCGCCGCCGCGGTTTAGAGTTGGCTTCTCTGGGGTGAGGGTGCAAAGGGGAAAAGCCCCCTACCTCTGACGTCTGCTCCCGCCAGCCACCTTCTCCCCACCAGCCTCCCCTCCTCCGTCCTTCTCCTACCTGAGCCTTCCTTTCGGTCTCTTCGTCCTATCCCCTCCCCCTCTTTGCATTAACTCTTTCCTAAGGAGTCTGACCCCTCCCTCAGGGCCCTCCCCTTACCCCAAGCTCCCTCCCCTGGCTGCTAGCCAGGATCCGAACGTGGCTATCGCCTGGGGCCCCCTAAACAGTCGGGAGGACCTTGGAGCCTCTGCTAGGGCTACTCCCACGCCCACTCTCCGGAGCCTCGGGACTTTAGAGAAAAGCTGCAGAGCAAAGGGCAGGGCCCCGGACACGGGTCGGCTGCAGCTGGACTGGGGCCGCTCGTCCAGCACCTCCCCCAGACTGCCAGGGATATAAACCAGTGAGGAAGCGGGCGGCACGCCCCCTCCCCCATTTCCCTGCTCTGGCTTTCAGACCCAGAGAGCAAGGCAGGAGTCAAAGTTGAGAGGTGAAGGGCGAGCAAGTGTCTCTCTAGATAAAAGGTGTGTGCATGTGGGAGAGAAGAACCAGAGCTTTGCCAAGACTTAGTCCTTACTTCTCTGAGCCATACAGGTTTTAATATTTCAAGGTTGGAGATCCTTGCCCGTGAGCCATGTATTTGGGCACCTAATTGCTCTCTGGTTTGTGTTATTCTTTACTACTTAGTAGCGGTAAGTCAGGGTTGCCCAGTCGTCAAAATATAATTAGCACCCCGAGAGCAAGGTATAGTTATGTTAGGCAATACATGGTTAATAATAGCGGCAGCGTTAGGAAAAGAAGACCAATGTGCTCAGACAAACTAAAGGGGGTGGGGCTACCACAACAACAAATACAAAACGAGCCTTCTGCACCTATTTATTCTAGAATGAAATAAAAAGCACATACTAGAATGAGGTAGTGACTAAGATATTGAATGTACCAGATTTCCACATGTATCAAAGCTACTGTTGTTCTCCAAAGTGGTTCCCCACAGGGGGCCACATGGTGTAGGGGATGCCCCAAACAGGGTCAAGCTCCAATTGGGTTAACACTGTAACTTCCAGACCAACCACCAAGGCAGGAATAACAGGCCTTAGCAACAAGAAAGGGCATGTGAACAAGAATCACGGTACCAGGGGTGGGGAAATGGAGCGAGGGACAATTTTATGTCCTAGAAATCGATTATTTGAACTAAAGAGAAAGGCCAGGAGAGTAGCCAGACGTTACCACATTCACACTCCCCCCCATCTCTTTTACTTAATGAAGCCCCAGAGGAAGAAGTATAGACTCCTAAATATTGCTGTTGCTAGTAGGGCATAGTGGCCCAAGCCTGTAACCCCACTTCTTGGGAGGCTGACACAGGGCTGCTATGAGTTTGAGCAACTTTGGGCTACATAGGAAGATGTTCTCAAAAGCAAAACAAATTGCTGTTGCTTATCAATTCAAAATCCCCAATCTACCTGTGATGATGAGTACAATAAACATGTCTTTTAGACATATAGAAATAGGTTAGTTAGGAACTTGACTATATCCAAGGTTCCACCTGATAACCAGAATCCAGTGACATCATTTACTCAAGATAACCAGACACATGACTAAGCAGAGAACCCCACACACAGTTCCTAAGCTATAATGTCTTAAGAGGCTCATCACATTACCACACACCAACAATTGTGACTAGCCCCAGGATCTTGGCCCTTTCTCCGCTCAGTCCCATCTCCTGAATACAGGTGGTTGTCTATGTAAAAACTTAGGTAAGCATTTGATGGTGAGCGGCTTTGGTTACAATGGACCACTCTAAAGGTCTGGAAAGCTCGACTTTGAAGGTGACTGTTTTCGTGCACACAGCTCTACAAGTCTATAATGGCTGCCCACCATCAGCCCAGCAGTTTCCCGAAGCTTTCATTACATCTTGACTTCCAAGTAGTAAGGTTGACTGCACTGAGTCTGAGCAACAGCAGCAGTCTAAAATTTAATGTTAGCCAATTTATGTGGCTTATCCACAGCTTCCCAAGGCTGCTTTGTGTTGTCTTAATTTGTTGTTTTGAGACAGGGTTTCTGTAGACCAGGCTGGCCTTGAGCACAGAGATCCTGCCCATCTCTGCTGGGATTAAATGTGTGCCACCAGGCCTGGCTATTTTCTTATTTCCCCTCTCTCCAGTCATTTGAATAGTCTCTAACCTTTGTATTTAAACTATCCTCCCCAAGGCAACAGGAAACCCCTTGGAAACTAAAATACTGAAACTGGTTAGTCTACCACATACTAAGGGAAAGGAGATACAGGTACAGTTGGTCTTCATTATTTGAAGAGTCAATGTTTGCAAATTTACCTACTGTGTCCATGTCCTCAGCTGAGGCAGAGCGCTGTGACGGTGCCTCCTTGTTTCAGCCCTCATAAACAAGTATTCTCATGACATGTTTAATGTCATGGCTTTTGCCCTTTTGTGCTTTTTGGTGGTAATTTTACTGCTTAAAAATGGCTCCCATGGGTAGTGCTAAAATGTGAACTAATATTCTTTTTTTTTTTTTTATAATTTTTTGATGATTTGTTTTCCTCTTTCCTTTTTTTTTTTTTAAACTTTATTTTTTTTATTTGCCTTGGTGATTGCCTGGAACTGGAACTACAGACAGTTGTTAGCTGCCATGTGGGTGCTGGGAATCGAACCCGGGTCCTCTGGAAGAGGGTGCTCTTAACCGCTGAGCCATCTCTCCAACCCCGTGAACTAATATTCTTAAGCACAAAATGTTTTATAGAGAAAGTTGTAGTTGCATAGCTCCATTCATCCCAACCATAACAGGAGGCTTGTTAAGAGTTAAGATTGTCTCAAAAGAATCAATTCAACGTTCACAGTGACTTTATATGAAACAGAATTGCCCTTAATGGCAAAAGCTGTATGCATCATTCCTCCACTCAACCCCCAGGATCAGGAGCTACAGACTGGAACTGCAGGTATGCACCAGCTTCATAATGCTTTTTGATACTTTGGATTTGAAGAGGTATGCAACTGGTCGACAGCTATAGGAGCAGCCAGTTTTATTTTGTATTTACTAGCCTTTTTCTTTCTTTGCTTTTAACAGGTGGGCTGTTCAGAAACAAGAAGCTGGTCACTGACATCTGGTCGACTAGGTAGTTCAATACAGAACTCTAAACAGGTCTGGGTTTAGTGTTATAAACACCTAGAAGGTTGAGGCAGGAGATCTCAAACTGAAGTCAGACTGCGCTACATAGCAAAACCCTCTCTCAAACACAAAACAAGGCCCCATCTGTAAATTAAAAGATGACATTCACATGTATAAATCTGTGTTTTTTGAATTTGGAGAGAATGTGTCAAATATCCCATGAATAAGTCTAGCACCAAAATTTCAGATTATAAAAGACAAGGCACTAGAATTGGGCAATGAACAGAGGGACAACCAGAGGTTCAGATGACCAAGAAACAATATTCAACAGTGTACCTAGAACCCTAAATATGAAAGGTTTCATAGAAAACCACTAGGAGAGCACAGGCTGATTTCTACAGCATGATAAAATAAACCATCTATTCTTTTGGGAAGTCAGATTTTCTGAGGACCTGGCAAGGTGTAGAACTCCCTGTTAATTCAAACAAGATAAAAGCCTTTTCTATATATTATAATTAGCTAAGCCAGACATGGAAGAGAGGAAAACATTTAAGGGTAAGCCAATGTGAAATATTTAGGCTTAAGCTGCAGGTAATTTTGCCTCCTGCTCAGTGACTGCAATCATATTCAGACTCTGTTCTTTCATAATCAGATTCTTTTTCAGATCAGTGGAAATCCGGAACAAAATCTTTGATAAATCATTGGTAGCTTTTGGGTGGCAGTGGTAAATTTAGATTTTGTTTTTTAACAAGACTCCTAGCATTTATTTTTGTTTCTTTCTTTCTTTCTTTCTTTCTTTTTTTTTTTTTTTTTT
>PVIH01024578.1:0-22449 GCA_004025045.1 Sigmodon hispidus | reverse complement strand
GGATGGAAAAAAAAAAAAAATTCAGAGGGAAAGATGAACACAAAGAAAATATAGGTGTAGCAATCTTATTTGTATGTCTACCCTTGATAAGCCATGCTTATCATTCTTATCCTCTATATAGTTATTGTTAACTCTTCCACATTTTAAATTCTTTTTACTGTGTTTTTTTTTTAATAAATACAAAATAAAGGAAAAAAAATGCATTAGGATGGTGAGGGACATAAGTCTATCATTTATGCAGGATGTAGTGGGATGCAGGTGTTTAATTCCAGCTATAGCAGAATGCAGTGGTATAAACAGTAATTTGAGATAAGATTACTAGATAAATGAGGCTGGACTTTGCTGCTCTGCTTGGTTGTCTCTGGGGTTACCTGGCCCTTTCCTGAAGTCTTGTGTTTATCCTTCACAGGCTCAAGGCTAACCCAAAGGAAAGTAATTAATATGATGAGGCAACCTTTACTAAGTCTTCTTAGGAAACAATTACAATTAGTCTCCCAGATAATAGCTGTGACTTTTAATTGCAGCTTAACAGATTGCTGGACTTGGAATAACATCACCTTTTTTCCCAGCTGTACTATGATGTTATGTAAAAATAAAATAGGTGCAAGGTAACACATGCTAAGAATTTAGGGGCTATAAAATAAGAGCCTAACTCTGTTTCTAAGGGCCTCTCTCCTCTAGTTAGAAGGAAATCAGTGCACAGCCGCTTCCATCCAGGACCAGTGGGAGCAGTACACTGCAGGGCTGGGATTGCAGAGACCTCTGAGCACCAGCTCTTGTGATGTTTCTCCTGGTTCTAAAACATGGGAGCAAGCTACATGTTATTGCTCCTTTCTCCTAGGCCTGCTGTATATGGCTCTTAAAAGAAACTGTATTCAGGTCTCCCTAGGCAAGTGAGAGAAGGAAACAGAGCAATTGTTGAGGACCACCTCTACCTCTGAAAGAGAAAGATGCATATTGATAAAGAAGGCAGGACTTGGCAATCTAGCCATGCCTACCTACATGAGCAGTCCTTTTTTTTTTTTATCTTAAAGGGTCTAGGTTCAATTTTCAGAAGATTTGGTATGTTCTCATAAATATGAGAGGTCATGAGGTAAGGTTATGACCCCTCTTAGTAAGTGTGAGGACTTTCCAATGCCTTTTATATTTGTGGTTTAAATCTATGTGATGGATGGTAATTACTGCAATCCATACTGGAGAAAAGACAGCGGTTGGGCAAGACAATAAAGAGGCACACATGGGTCACAAAATTCTTCACACCTCTCAAGTTCCTTAGCTATGAAGTCTTCTGCAAAGAGAGGCCACAAAACTGATCAAGAGGAACAAAATGCATCCTTAAGACTATTGGAATCTTCCCCTTTTTATTTTTATTTCTGTGACATTAGATTAGCTTTTCACATTCCCTGGGTTATGCTAACAGTATAATGTATCCTCTTTCAGGAAAATGCTCTAGATAATTTTTAAATACAGTCACATAGTCTCATCAGAATAGATAAGGGCAACTTCTTTTAGAGTCACTTTGGGGCTAGCCTAAGCACTGGAGGTTTCCACCCACTTCTCCTGTCCTGCGTGAATTCGTCTTTCTATATAATGTACTCTACATTCCCACCACAGTCAGAGTCTTCTGCCCAAACCTGCTGCTACAATATCTTTGTCATTGAATCTCTCAACTGTCTGTATTGTAGCCTCACTTCAAGCTAGTGGGAGCTACACCTGCTACTCTAGGCAACTTAATTATTAGCTATTGATGCCTTGAGTTAGCTCTTCCAACATTCACTTGTGTTTATACTTATTACTTCTTTATTGGCTTTGATTCATTTCTCCAAATGGGAGATTTTGTTGTCTTGAGATCATATTCCCATTCCTTCAAAGCTTTCTGCATTCTTAGAGTCAAGAACTGTACCCTCCTTTGTCAACACTGTATATGGGCACCATTCTCAATCCATTGTTCCGATCTCCAGAAGGGTCTTTAGCTAGGTATTCCTATAGGTTTAGTAAATTTCCTACAAAATACCCAAATGACACTTCATTGAACTTACGAGCAGTAAAACTGCTAATGTGCCTAAGCCAGGGCCGGGAAGAGGCAATTCCTCAAACCCAGCCACTATGCAAGGTATGGCTAGGCTTTGAGATCAGACACAGGTCTTACTATGTGCAATGGTCAAGGAGTTTAATAAATGTGGCCAAGTAATTACTACCCATTTGCTTCATGATAGAAAGCACCGTGTACACTTAATTCTCCTTAGCAATTGTTTCTAGATTCCTAACTTACTTCCTTGTTTTGCCTACATGCATATCTGTGTACTATGAGCATGCAGTGTTGTGGAGGCCCAAAGAGGGTGTCAGATCCCCTGGGACTGGAATGACAAATGGTTGTGAGCTGCTGTGTATGTGCTGGAAATCTAACCTTGATCCTCTTGGAAGGCAGCCATTTCTTTTAATCACTGAACTCTCTCCAGTCATGCCTTTTTCATTTCTGATACCATTTTGTTGGTTTCCAGCATCACTAAGCAGGATGACCTACCAAACTGGACCATGCCTACAAGGCATTGGCTTGCAAACCACTTCTTGCATGTTTTTGTTCACACAGATCTTGTACATTATGGACTTGAACCCTTCCTTGGTTCATTGTTGTTGTAGAATATTATTTGAAAGTGTGTTACTTTTGTTTATGTTGCATTTGTGTAACTCTGTTAAGCTGTGTTACATTGCCTGTCTGAAACACCTGATGGTCTAGTAAAGAACTGAGTGGCCAATAGCAAGGCAAGAGAAAGGATAGGTGGGGCTGGCAGGCCTAGAGAATAGGTAGAGAGAAAAATGTGAGAGGAAAAAAAGAAAAAGCAAGAGAAGGAGGATGACTCCTGGAGCCAGTCACTCAGCTACATAGCAATCCACAGAGTAAGAAACAAAGAAAGATATACAGGAATAGAAAAGAAAAAATCCAGAAGCAAAAGATAGACAGGATAAGTTAAGAAAAGTTGGCTAGAAACAAACCAAGCTAAGACCGGGCATTTGTAATTAAGAATAAGCCTCCATGTGTGATTTTTTGTGAACTGAATGGTGGATTCCCCAATAGAGCAAAAACACCCAACAACATTATGGTGCCCAATGTGGGGCTAGAGTAAAGGAAAAACCAACAACACATTGTAACACATACAAAAGCTGGTGATGGTAAAGCTCCAGACAGATATAAATGCAAGACCTGGCATTTTAGAAGCAAGATCCAATGTCCTCTTTCTGTGTCAAAGTTTTTATTTCTTGGTATTGATTTCATTATATAATGGAGAAAAAGACCTAGAAGATTAACATATCTGAACATTCCTCAGAGTAAACTGTAATTCATAGAAGAGCAATCAAACCATAATCTTAAATTAGTAACTAATTTTAATTTTGAAAATAAAGCAACAAAGATTCAGCAATTTTGAAAAAATAGATCCTATGAGAAAATTTTTATGACCCAAGCTTATTATTTGAGGTGATAGCTGTTGTAACAAAAATACAATTTTAAAAGGTTGATTTGGATGAGAATTACACTCTAATTTAAAATTTGTCTTATTTTTGTTCATACATAATGGCAAGAACTAAAGTGAGAGTAAATGCACTTACGATAATATTCAGCTTTCTTAATTGATATGCTTTGCTTTTAAAAATGACGTGTAAGGGAATCTCTTCCATAATTATTTTAGACAAAATATAGAAATGAGGTAGTGATTTGGGGGAATCTGTGGCTTTTTATGTTGCCATGGTGAGAACCTTTAGTCTTGCATATCTGTGCACCCATAATATCTCATTCATACTTTGCTCCAAGTTTCAAATGATGGTCAACGGGTGTCACCAGTTGCTCCCACATCGTTTGCAAAGTGAGGACTATTTTCTCATCTTATCGGTACCCATTAGCCAGTGTCCAGCAGAAGATATGAGCTCTCTCTCACAGGGGCAGCTGGAATTTGATGGAAAATCTCCCGGAGCTCATTTGGCCAGCTACGGTGTACCAAGTACACCTAAGTGGGGGCCCAAAGAGATCTGTTTCCTCAGCACTGTTCTAAAAATGATTTTACTGCATTGGCAGAGGCACTGGGGAAGCTTGAAAAAGGGCCAGAGAAGAGCTAACATGATATTCAACGGGTTTGGAGGAAATTTTTCTTTAATGAAAATGCAAAATAATTGAGAATACATTATTGTCTGATAAATTTTATGATGAAGTAAATCAAATGTTCCAAAGAGTAAGAAGATGACTGCCCTCGGGAGGACCACAAAGCACACACAAAGGTGGCATGGAGCTCAAAGACTGAAGAAATCACGCAGAAGGAGAAGCCAGGAGAGGTTTTTCAAACATGGTGATTTCAAACATGTTGGGAAGCTATTCTTAGTTGTAAACTTGACTACATTAGTAATTAATCAAAATCCAAGTGGCTGCATGCACCTGTGAGGGATTTTTCTTAATTAAATCTTTTGCAGTAGGAACACTTAACTTTAGTCTGGATATTTTGAGGTAGGGAAAATCATCTTTAACCTGAGCCATACCTTCTGATGTCAGCCCATATGAAGGACATGGAAGAAGAAAGCCTTTGCTTTGCCCTTGATCTTCCTGGGAAGTTCATTCTTTCACTGATGTTAGAATCTATCCTTTTAGGATTACAGTATATACTAAAGACCAGCTGAGATGTCCAGCCTCAGAAACTAAACACCCACTGCATTCTTGGAGTCCCATTGGTAGACAGCTATCACTAAACTAGCTGGAGCACAGCTTGTAAACCAGAGTAATAAATCAAATAAAAAATTATACACATGTTAATTTTACCAGTTCTGTTTCCTCTGGAGAACACTGAACAATACAGATTTTTAAAGACGCAAGAGGAGAGCTACACACAAAATTTCCAAACTGAAAACAAAGGCCTAATCTATCAAAGTCCAAAGTTCTGGGAAAGCCCTAAATGTATTAACCTTGCCTTTTGGCTTCAGCAGTTCTGCTTCTGGCTAACTGTTCTTATTAATTGAAGTATGTCAACCCAGAACATGATTTTTGTGTTTAAAAAGCTTACCTTGGGAAAGGCTTAGTGCTACCCTAGGATCCTGATTTCCTAATGTAGTCACCAGCCAGCTAATAAAGACTTTCTATTGGTTTAATGCCATGCCTCAGCAATCTACTCTGCTAAGTACCCAACAATAACACAGAGGGCTTGGGGAGTCTTGTTACTACATCTATATGATGGCGACCCCCCCCCCAAGCAATAGAGCCTGAATCGAGTCACTGGAACATCGGTTCCTCCTTCTGGACCCTGACAGTCCCAATTCTTAAGGCTGCATCCTGCTTCTAGGATCCCTTTCTGATATGTGTTTTTTGTTTTTTTTTACCTTCCTCTTAGGATCCCAAGAGCACTAGGTCCAACCATGCCCTGATTTGTCGATGAGATAACTTGAGTGCTGATGCAAGAGGACATTGATAAAAGTGGTGCTTCCCAAAGTCATCTTGCTGCAAAATGTCATCAAGGAGTGTTGGATAAAAACCAAGTCCTGGCCTCTGTCCTGAACATCCTGCTGCAGACCTGGGGCAGGGCCGGGCAAAGTGTTTCTAACCCATGCCCCAGCTCATCCTTGGGGTTTCTTACCATTTAGGGAAATGCTAGACTGGAGTTTATTCTGTCTTCTTAGACTTGGTGATTGGACTGTTAGCTCTTCTGAAGAAGGGTCAGCCCTTTTGTTCCAAGTAACTTCTGTAGATCCAGTCCCAGGGATCTTCATTCCTATCCTCTTTCTCCTTATTCCTGACATGTCTTTTAGCAGACAGAGGTCACTCTCACCAGGACACTCCTTGAACTCAGAAGTTTCCCTGACCTAAGACTTTAGTATGCCTAGCAGAGAACACTTTCTACTTTGACAGCCTGGGACAAACCTTCAGACTGCCTTGCCTTCCTTATCAGAATGATCTCAGGAGATTTTCCTCTTTGGGTCTCCTTGAGAGGCACCAGCTCTTTGCCTATTAGTTTGCTTTGGATCTGGCTAGCAACTTCCTCTGTGGTAGCCTATAGTGTAATGAGCCTGCTTATGATAATTCCAGCTTTCAAAACAAGATTTTACTACATGCTAATGAATGTGTCTCTCCTCCCTATAACTAACTGTTCCTGGTTGCATAATATATAGAAGGCTACTCTTATCCATAGGAAGCATGAAACTGGGAATAATGTCAAATTCTGTACATATTTCCTATACATACTTACAATAAAGTTTATAAATTAATCACAGTAGGAAATTAATGATAACTAGCAACAAAATAGACATAATATATTGCAATAAAAAGTTAAACAACCATGGTCTCTCTGCTTAATTCTGGGATTTTTCATTTGATTTTGGAGCACAGTAAGAGAAATCATAGAGAGTGAAACTATATGTCAGAAAAGAATTCTACTGTAAGATTTATCTCTCTACTTTAACCACAAACTCAATAATTATAACAATAAAAACTCATTTAATGTTTTCATATGTAGGCAATTTTCTAAACACAAAAAATATAAATATATGTAACATTGTATGGGAATCATATATGATGTATAAATGCATGTTATATTTGTTATGTGATATGATATTTTAAATATAAATGAAAGGAGATTAAGGAATGCAAATTGGAAAAGAAGAAATGAAACTATCTCTATTTACAGATGACATGATTGTGTACATAAGTGACCCACAAAATTCTTCCCAGAAACTGCTACTGCTGATAAACACCTTCAGCAATATAGCAGGATACGAGATTAACTCAAAGAAATCAGTAGTCCTCCTACACACTAAAGATCAAAGAGCTGAAAAAGAAATAAGGAAAACATCACCCTTTATAATAGTTGCTAATAGCATTAAATACCTTGGAGTAACTATAACCAAAAAAGTAACAGATCTATTTGATGAAAATTTTAAATCACTGAGGAAAGAAATTGAAGAGGATATCAGAAAATGGAAAGACCTCCCATGCTCCTGGATAGGTAGGATCAACATAGTAAAAATGGCAATTCTACCAAAGGCAATCTACAGATTCAATGCACTGCCTATCAAAATGCCAACACAATATTTTTTGGACCTTGAAAGAACAATACTCAATTTTTTGGAATAACAGGAAAGCCAGGATTGCCAAAATAATTTTGCTCAACAAAACAACTTCAGGAGGCATCATCATCCCTGACTTCAAGTTATACTATAGAGCTACAGTAGTAAAAACAGCCTGGTACTGGCATAAAAACAGACTTGTGGATCAATGGAATAGAACTGAGGATCCAGACATTAACTTAAAAACCTATGAACACCTGATCTTCGACAAAGAGGCCCAAAATATGCAATGGAAAAAAGATAGTATCTTTAATGAATGGTGTTGACATAGCTAGATGGAAGTGTGTAGAAAAATGCAAATAGATCCGAGCCTGTCACCCTGCACAAAACTCAAATCCAAGTGGATCAAAGACCTCAACATAAACCCAGCAACTTTCAACTTGACAGAAAAGAAAGTGGGAAATACACTTCTACAAATTGGCACAGGCGACCACTTCCTAAATATAACACCTGTGGCACAGACACTAAGATCAACAATCAATAAGTGGGATCTCCTGAAGCTGAGAAGTTTCTGTAAAGCCAAGGAAACTGTCAATAGATCAAAACGACAGCCCACAGAATGGGAAAAGATTTTCACCAACCCTACAAGTGATAGAGGACTGATCTCTAAGATATATAAAGAACTCAAGAGCCTAGAGCCCAAAACCTTGAATAACCCAATCAAAAAATGGGGTTCAGATCTAAAAAGGGAATTCTCAGCAGAGAATTTACAAATGGCTGTAAGGCACTTGAAAAAGTGCTCATCATCTTTAGCCATCAGAGAAATGCAAATCAAAACAACTTTGAGATACCACCTAACACCTGTTAGATTGGCTAAGATAAAAGACACAGATGACAGCCTATGCTGGAGAGGATGCGGAGTCAGGGGAACACTCCTCCATTGTTGGTGGGAGTGTAAGCTTGTTCAGCCACTCTGGAGTGCAGTATGATGGTTTCTCAGAAAACTGAGAATTGATCTCCCCAAGGACCAAGAAATACCACTTCTGGTTGTATACCCTAAAGACGCACAGTCACACTCCAATGGCATTAGTTCAACTATATTCATAGCAGCATTATTTGTAAAAGCAAGAACCTGGAAACAACCTAGATGCCCCTCAACTGAAGAATGGATTAGCTAACTCTGGTACATCTACACAATGGAATACTACTCAGTAGTAAGAAAAAATGATATCCTAAAATTTGCAGGCAAATGGATGGATTTGTAGAATAGCCTCCTGAGCAAGGTATCACAAACCCAGAAAGATGAACAGGGCATGTACTCACTCATTAGTGAACTCTAAACAAAAAAGAAAGAAAAAAAGAAAAAGCATGCTTAAGGTACAAACCACAACCACTGATCAGCTTGGGATCAGAAACATCTTGGACTGACCCCTTAGATCCCACTCCCTCTAGAGGAACACCTGACTCAGTCTTGATGTTGGGGGGAGAAAAGTGGATTTGCCAGGAGTGGAGGCTGAACTAAACAATACTGAGACCTTGGGACCGCCTGTCCATGGGGAGGATGGGGAGTTGTGGAGAAGAGAAAATGACCTGATCTGGTGGGAGGGGGAAGGGACCTTGAATAAGGATATACAAAGATAGAAAATGTAATTTCTTTATTCATAATGATAAAAAAAAGATAAAGAAAGAAAGAAGAAGGTCAATTGTGAGGCTACATGAAACAATGGAGGGAGTAGATCAGAATCCTGATATAGAGACCGAGCCATTTAGTGCTAATATGCAGAAGGAGCACAACATGGGGGGAAATATACAAGGCGACATTCTCTGTCTGAATTATGCTCCAGAAAATTAATAGTTATATCTTTATTTCATTTCTTGAAAAATATAATGTGTGTATGTGTATGTGTGTATAGTATTGCTCTCAACTATTTGTCTATTTATAAGAAAATAAAACTATTTCTATTGCTATTTAAAAAAGAAAACAAAACAAAAATATTTTAAATGTAATAAATGCATTTTTATCTTTTATTATTTTCTTTCTGAGGACAGTTTCTCTTTCTCAGCTCTTCATCCTTCTGTACATCTCACAGGTCTCAAATGTACAGATACAAGGTAGGCAATCAGCAGCTGATTAACACAGCAGTTAAATGAGGGACTTTAGGTAGCTCATAGCTGAGTAATAGTAGAAGCTCATAATTAATCTTACAAACTATAATATTTGGAAAATACTTGCTAGGGAAATTTACTTGATCACTTTGGAGTTGTCAAAAAAAAAAAAAGAAAGAAAAAGAAAAAAGAGGAGGAGAGCGGGGAGTTCGCATTTTTGGTCCCCTTTGTCCCTTGTGACATTCAAGAGGATGACAGGCCAGCCGATCAACTTGACAAGTGTCAAGTGAGATAGAACGAAACTACAGCTGACCACTCACCTTCTGGTCTTAAAACTATGAGCATGAAAGTTGGTAGAAATCTAAAAAACATGGTGGGTTTTGTGTCTGTTGGCATGGATCCTGTGTGAAGGTGATGACTGGATTAGTGTCACTGAGGAATACAGAGGTGTTCACTTTATTTCCCAGGAAATCTGAGGCTATGAAATCATGAGGCTCTTAGAAGTAAATTACCATCATTTTCTCTGAGAATATTTCCTTTGAATCAATAGAGTTTTCCCTGGAAATATTTCCTTACAATAAATTGCCTTTGTGAGAATAGAAGAGTCTACCAGGAAAAACAGACTGAAGCATGAAGGAATAGTCACAGGTTAATCCAGCAGTGCATCCAAGACACTGACTGGGTGCTCTGTGAAAGGTCAGTGAGGCCAAGAAAACCTTACGTGAGGAGACAGAAGCTCACGTGAGGCAAGTGTCTGGATATGTTTACTGTTGCCGCAATAAAGACCAAAACCAAAACAACTCACAGAAACATTAGTCCAAGCCCCTAATTACGGTCCATCATTCAGAGAAGCCAAGGCAGAAACTCAAGGCATGACAGAGACCTGGAGTCTGGAACTGAAGTAGAGACCATGGAGGAGTCTTGCATATTGGCTTGCTCCTCATGGCTTGCTCACCTTACTTTCTTGTACCACCAGGGCCACCTGCCCAGGGTGGCACCACTCATTGTGGCTGGACTCTCCCACATCCATAATCAAGAAAATTCCTGCACAGGATTACCCAGATGCCAATCTGCAGGAGGCATTTTCTCAGTTGGAGTTTCCTTTACCCAGATGGCACTAACTTGGGCAAAAATCACTGTCTTCAGGGGTCTGCATGCTAGAAATTCTAAGATGATTTGAGACATTAAAAATATTTAAGATCATTTTCAGTACCTTCTAAATGATGAGGACGCATTGGCAAAGGTGTAATGAAGCTATTTAGAGTAGCTACACTTGCTGAACAAATCAGCAAGAAAATTTTACAGAGTTTTTTTTTTTACATTTATTTTCCAAAGTGCAGAAGGATCAGGACATTTTTAAGTCAACAAAAGATAGAGAAGACAAGCAGGGAAAGAATAAAGTTATTAAAAGTATAATTAATATCTTATAAATATTACTTTCATAATTTAGTTGTTACTTCCACTTTATAATCTCAAACATACATTATACACCCATAGATCTTGGGGTCTAGGCAACCACTTGCATTTTAGCTAAGAGAAGTTGTATTTTGCTTCCCATGCAAACACTTCATGGATTCATTACCATCTTTCCTTGGCTCTCAAAACTACTATAGCATTTACAGATTAAAGTTAAACAATAAAATAAAACGCACACACAAAAAGAATAACAATCAAACAACTGGTAATGTATCACTAGTCCATTCAGAAGAAAATTATCAACAGTGAGCATATCTTTGTGTTGTCACATTTTTACAAAAGCCAATGTTACAGAATTGCAGTCTTATTTCATGTTACTTTCTCAGATATCTCTTCAAGAAGCCTTCTAAATGTGAGATATCTGAGGATTCTGCAATGATCTGTAAGTTCCTTGATTCTTTGTATCTATGTTTTTTCTTTAATCTGAGCATCTTTTTGCTATATAAAGAAATAATTCAGACATTTAAATGTCACTCTCTCTACAAAAATATGCATATAAACATACAGAGTAGTGATTCATTGGAACAATGAATAAAAAAATACTGTCCTGGATTCTGGTTTTGTGGGGATAAAAAGAAATAGCATTATGTGCAAGGAAGAGAAGAGAATTGGGAAGAAGAAAAGCAGGGCACACTTGCACATCATACAGGAGCATAGGAGACTGGAGGAAGAGACGCTAACACTGAAGAAACATGGGAGTGGCATGATGGCCAGTGGTACAATGCTTGCCAGAGAGCCTAGACCCTAGGTTTGGTTTGCAATACTGCAAAACAAAAACAGAATAAATAGAAGAAAGCTAGGAAAGAGGGAGGAGTGAGGAGCAAGAGGAGAATGCCAGGAACCAGTCACCCAGCCATCCAGACACCCAGACACCTAGCCACCCATCCAGACACCCATTCACCCAGACACCCAGCCAGTCAGCTAGCCAGCCAGTCAGCTAGCCAGCCAGCCAGCCATCCAGACACCCAGTCACCCATCCAGACACCCAGTCACCCAGACACCCAGCCAGTCAGCTAGCCAGCCAGTCAGCTAGCCAGCCAGCCAGCCATCTAGCCACCCAGCCACCCAGCCACCCAGCCATCTGGCCACCCAGTTACCCAGCCAGCCAGTCACCCAGCCACCCAGCCAGCTAGACACCCAACCATCCAGCCAGTCAGACACCCAGACACCTAGCCATCCAGCCATCTAGCCACACAGCCAGCCAGTCACCTAGTCACCCAGCCACGCAGCCACAGAATAAGAAGGGAAGAAAGAAAGATACAGAATAAAGTAAGGTAAAAAGCCCAGAGGTAAAAATGTAGAATAATAGAAATGGGTTAATTTGATTTAAATTAGAAAAGCTGGCTAGAAAGAAGCCAACCTAAGGCCAAGCATTCATAAGTAAGAATAAGTCTCTCTAAGCATTTATTGGGAGCTGGGTGGCCGCCCCAAATGTGGGGAAAGAAGGAAAGAAAGGGAGAGGGAAGCAGGAAAGAGAGAAAGAAAGAAGAAAGGAAGAAAAGAGACCTCAGCAATCGGCTCACTTCCTCAAGTTACATAGCCCCAGTACTGCTCACAGTTAACGTGGGTACTTATGTATTAGTTAATGTAACCAAGATTACATAATACCTATAGGTATGCTCAGAGACTCATTTCCTACGTAATCCTAGATTTTGCCCAGTGGATAATTGACACTAACCATTATAATGGCCAATATAGTAGGACATAAAGGTATGGTCAGTGGGAAACATGGGAGCAGATTGTGAGGCAGGAGTGAACATTTGGGAGCATCTGTTGCTGACTGGAAAAACAAGTTAAAGCACAGGAATAAAGAAGAAAAACAGAAGAGCACTCGCACGGATGGGTGGGGCACTGACACTGAGGGGCGTCCTGATAACTGAGATGCTTTAAGAATGTGATTTCACTCACCCCCACAGCAACCATACAAAGTGAGGATTACCCCATTGTTTAGAACACTGAAGCTCAAAGATAACCATCTAGCTTTACCCAAAGCACAAAGATACATCCAGAACAGCTAGAACTTGAACTCAGGACAGTTTGACTCCAAAGATACTGCCTCTGTATTCACATGGCCACTGTCATAATTATAATTCATTTAGTAGCAAATATTTCAGAACCCAGCCCCCAGTGCATAGTTCCTTCTGTTTTCTTCCAGTGGATAGAGTGGGAAACAGTCACACCTACCAATGAATACTACTTCAAAGACGGCAATGAGAAAGTGGCCTACAGGATGAACAGGCTAGATCACAGCTCCCCAGTCTCAGGGGGACCCGCTGAACATGAAGCTGAGCCAATAGCAGAGACCACAGCATAAGACGATGGCTCAGAGCCAGCAGGCTAGCCAGTGTGGTGGCTAATACTGTCAACCTGACTGGATCTAGAGCCACACAGGAGACAGGACTCTGGGCATCGCATAGATGAGGGACTTTCTAGATTAGAATAGCTGAGATGATAAGGCTCACCCTAAATGTGGACAACACCATTCCGTGGGCTAGGGTTCTGGACTAAATAACTAAGATGTGGGGGCACCTGTCCCCTCGGCCTCTCTCATACTCCGGCCTCTCTCATACTCTGGCCTTCTTGCCTTCCCTGCCGTGATGGACTGTATTCCTAGGACTGTAAGCTGAAGTAAATTATTCTTTAAAGCTGCTTCTGTTGTTGATTGGTTTTTTGTTGTTTGTTTGTTTGTTGTTTGCTCTTTGGGGGGCCCTTCCTTCACCCAGCTCCCAAATAAATCACACACAGAGGCTTATTCTTAATTATAAATGCCCAGCCTTAACCTTGCTTATTTCTTACTAGCTTTTCTTAAATTATCCCATCTACCTTTTGCCTCTGGGATTTCTCCTTTTCTAATTTCTGTATAGCTTACATTCACTCTTACTCCATGACTGACTGTGTGGCTGTGTGGCTGTGTGGCTGTGTGGTTGTGTGGCTGTGTGACTGTGAGGCTGTGTGGCTGTGTGGCTGTGTGACTGGCCCCTAACTACCTCCTCTTGTTCTCTTGCTCCTTATTTTTTCTTCCAAGATGTCTCCTTCTACATATTCTCTCTGCCTTCCATCCACGCCTATTTCTCTCCCCTGCCTAGCTATTGGCCATTCATCTCTTTATTAGACCATCAGATGTTTTAGACAGACAAAACAGCACAGCTTCACAGAGTTAAACAAATGCAACATAAAAGAATTCAACACATCTTTGCATCATTGAACAGATGTCCCGTTGCATAAACAAATGTAACACACCTTAAGATAATATTCTACAACATACTTCCTGTGGGGTAAACCAAAACACACAACTAACACATTCCTTGAATTTATCACAGCATCCTAGGGTCTCACTCAACACACAGCAGACCATGATCTCTGACAGGAATCAGCTGAAGCCTCAGTGGCTTGGAATGAGAACAATAAACATAGAAAGTCTTTGTGCCAATGCCAATGAGATTCTCCTAATTTTTACACATATTGGCTAACAAAAACTAAAGTGGTGCAACTTTTTTTATCCTAAAATGTTTATAATTAACACATTTGACATAATTATATAACATAAATATTTCCAAATAAAGGATAGTTGGCCATGTACTTTTTCTCAGTTTACTAAAAATTAATAGGTTGAGTATTATTCCAAGTGACATAATCTTTCAAATTAAAAACTGAAGTCATTGTAGAAGGGTTGCTTAGCAGAAACTTGTGGTGGCCATAGTGCATCTGTGAGCATTAGCTGTGACCTATTGTGCTTTCTTCATCTGTAGCTGAGCCTAACCTGGCTTGAGGAGCTTTAGATTCTATTTTTTATGTTTCATGTATTTTAGAGAAAAGAGAAGATTTATTATTGTATGGTTTTTTTTTGCTACCCTGAATGTTTTGCTTTTTTATATAAAGTTTGATATTGATTTTCAAACAATAAAAAATAAAAATAAAAACTGAAGTCATTTGGTTTCAGAGCACCACCTGGTGGATTAATTATCAACAACACTCCAGAAATAAGGTGAATCCATAGAGCCCTATGGCCATTGAAAGGATAATAAAGGATTATTATCAACAACTTAATACTCATAAATTTAAAATATTATGTGTGTGCACATGTGTGTGTGTGCATGTGCCACAGCATGCATGTGAAAGTCCAAAGAGAACGTGTATCATCAGTTCCTTTTATCATGTGTGTCTGAGGAGCTGGACTCAGGTCCCCAGGCTTGGTTGCAAGCATCTTTCATCTACTCTGCCCAACGTCTAAAAATTCAATAGATGAAAATAATTTTGAAAATTAACGCAAGAAGATATACTGAACCCGAATAAACCCAAGTCCATAAGAGAACAGGTTCAAATTGATTTGGTTACCAATAAACAACCTTCCAAACACACACACACAAAATGCAGACTTGGATGGTTTTGCTAGTGAATTCTTTTTTAAAAAAAAAAATCAAATCCAATACTTTATTCCAAACAAAAAAATAAGTCACTTCTAATCTTTCTTTTACCTTTTAGCAAATCACTTTATCTGTTTTCGAGTTGTGCATTTCTCTGTTTCTCCTGAGCAGATACTTACGCTGGTGGCTATAAAAATGCACACTGCCTCTTCACATATTTATCCTCTACTGAGAACTCTGTGTCTTCCAGTAACTGCAGTGATCTTATAGTCCTTCTGTGGCCATTTATTCAACCCACTGATAAAAGAAACTTCTGATCATGTCTGATCCTGTGGCACTCTAATAGAACCTTTTCCGGGGCTGGAGAGATGGCTCAGAGGTTAAGAGCACTGACTGTTCTTCCAGAGGTCCTGAGTTCAATTCCCAGCAAAACCACATGGTGGCTCACAACCATCTATGATGAGGTCTGGCGCCCTCTTCTGTAAAACTGTATGCATAATAAATAAATAAATCAAAAAAAAAATTAAAAAAAAAGAACCTTTTCCTAGCATATGGTAAAGATGTTGATGATAATAATTAGCATATAAGTAAATTATCTAGTTACTGGTTTATATCATTTTTTTACTATGAATAAAGTCATGTGAAGTCTTGAAAGCATTTAAGGAAAACCTTCTAGTTGGTCTGAGATAAAAGGACTCCCCTCAGACTCTACATTTCTAGTTTCTACATCTGCAGATTCAACTAATCACTGGTCAAAAATACTTGAGACAGTTCATGGTACCAAACACACAGGCTCCCTTTATTTATCATTAGTTCTTAAACAATTCAGTATAATGACTCTTTGCATGCTGTATAGTGTTTATTATGTTATTTATACTGTATTGTATTTACATTGTATTAAGTATTCCAAGTAATCTGGAGATAGTCCAGAGCATTGAAGAGGATGTATAAAAGTTATATGGAAGTCCTGTGTCATTCGACATGACGGACATGAGCACCTGCAGAGTCTAGTATCATAGGGAAGGCTCCTACAGTCTAGGGCCCCACGAACAACAATAGTTTATAATTCTGCTTCTGAAGCCAGCAGTATTCTAATACCATGGCCAGACAACAATGATACAAGAACTATGTCTTGGTCTGAATGTTTGGGTCTCCCCCAAATTCAAACTTTGAAAGCTAGTCCACTGCTATAAGATTAAGGGGAGGACATCATGAAGGCAGAGCCTCTTGGATAGGACTATGGCCTTTATGAAAAATGCCTGAGGGAGTTTATTTCTTGTTCTCCCTTTCAGAACATAAAGGTACCATCTCTGAACCAGGAAAAGGTGATCGCCTGATGGAGAAGCTGTTGCCAGTTTGATCTTAGGCGCTGTGCACTCCAGAACTGTAAAAAAAAAAAAAAAAAATACCTGTTGTTCACTAACTGCCTGCTTCATAATATTTTGCTATAGGAGCCCAAAATTAGAGAAAAGTGAAATTACAGACTGATATTGCTTATGCATAGGTACCGAGATCCTTAACAAATATCAGCAAATTAAGTCTTGCAGTATCTAAAAGCACACTATACCAAGTGGGACATATTCCACTATGTAAATCAGGTTCAACATTTGAAAGCCTGTTAATGCAGTCCAGCATCTCAGTAGGCTGAAGGAGAAAAGTCACACATCACTAAATGCTTTAAAACACTTAAAAATCTATTACTCATTCATGATAAGAAAAATATCTCACCATAAACTAAGAATAGTGGTGAATATCTCCAACTTGATGAAGAACATCTACAGAAAACCACAGCTGACTCACACTTAGCAATGAGAAACTTGCTGCTGTTCTTCTAAGTTCAAGAATAAGACAAAGATATTTCCTCTCAACATAGCTCTGAAGGTTTCAGCTAATAAAGACAAGAAAATGGAAATACAACAAATACTGACTGTGTAGGGAGAAATAAAACTATTTATTTCTGTTCATGGAAAATATGAGCTTTGAGTTAGCCAGCTTTGTACTAAATGAAATATATGAGAAAGCAATACTTTATAAAGAGAGAAGTTTTGTTTTCGATTTTGGATATTTAAGGGCAATGCATTTGTATTGGCTGAGAATCAGTGAGGCTTACGTGGGTCAGCAATGATGGGAACATGTGCTAAGGCAAGCAGTCACATGTTGAGCTGGGATTTGGAAGAATGAAAAAGGCTGGCATGCTATACCTGCTTCTGCAATGTCCCTGGGTGACCTAAGGACTTTGCACTAAGGCTCCAACTCTCAAAGGTTTCATGGATTTTCCCAACACTACCACACTGGAGACTAGACTTTTCACATACGGGTGCAATTTGATAATACACAAACCATAATAATCTTTTATCTAAAAAAATCTAAAGAACCAACTGAAAAAGTGATGGAACCAATAAGCTTTTATAAGAAGGCAGTGAGATACAAAAATCAGCCACCTTCCCATGAGCCAGGAGCAAATAAGTGGAAATCTTAATTTCAAATGTTAACATTTATATTAGTGTCTCTCAAAATTAAATTATTTGATATGAAGCTAACAAAGTATGAAAGCACATATAAGATATACATGAGGAAAATCTTCAAAACTGATAAAAGATAACAAAGAATAAAATAAAGAGAAAGATAATTTGTGCTCACGCTAATAAACTCACATGCTATTTCTTTTCCATTAGCTATTTGTAGTGTTTCAGCTAAGTCTCTGAAGAAATTATTCTTTACTGTGAAATAATTTGCAAGACTCAGCTTTCCACACACTTCTAAGTTCCAGTTTTAAAGGTGTTGCTTTTATCTGAATTTGCTTTGGACTTTGAGACTTCATTAATTTATAACTCCTAGGACATGGGACATAATAGAATTCTAGATTTCACTTTTATTCTTTAATCCTCAGTAAATGACTACTTGACCAAACAAATTTGTTTTGGACTCAAATAACTCATAATATGATTCTTTAAGAAGAACATGTTTTCTGTTTTTGAATTATCACTGCGAAGGGCTCTTTGAGAGACCTTGGTCTGTTCTCCCAGTTTCTCATTCCAGTTCTTGGGTCTGGAACCATGTTGGCTCTGTCTTCTGCCAAAAGTGCTTCCTGGAGACCCAGTAAGCCAATCCAAGTCTGGACTGAGTGAGCCAGATTTCTTCTCCTCATGGGAGTCTAGAAAAAAGTCAAAAAAAGCCCATGACAGTAAGAGATGGATTCAGAAACTGATGGTCTTTTCAGCCATGGTGCCATTTAAGGACAACACTGATGACTAATCCCAAGATAGCACAGAAAGTTCTCTCCATAAAACAAGGGACAAAAGGTTTTTCCAGCAAAGCAAAGCTAGATACTTTCCCCTATAGTTTCAGTTCTCATATTTCTGAGCCCCCACCATAGCTAAGAGAGCTTAGAAGAGATCATTTCCTAAGTGCTTTAAAATATGGTCTAGCAATAGAAAATCCGAAGAACAGTGAGACCATATTACAGGGTGGTTGCTATGGAAGAGAGGCTATGTCAGAAAGTACCAGAATCAGTCACAATGCAGATGGGTGGGGACTGAGAGCTTTCACTTTGGGAAGGTCTAGGGGAGGAGGAGCTGGTAGGGCAGGGAGTATATAGCTTTAACGTTGGCTAATTTGAATATTTCCCACAGGCTGGAGACTATAAAGCGTGTCTCTGGATGTCCAGTACCAGGCTCAGAGATCATAGAGACGGATGCACAAAGGTGGTGAGTGTGAGAGCTTGGTAAAGGAGGTAACTGGGTCTGTAGACTCTGGATTGGTTGGTCTGTATGGGAAAAGTTTACTCCTGGGAGTGGGGTTCCTCCTAAGGGATAGGAGAGGCTGAGGCAAGGTGACCTAAGCAAATCGCAAATCGTTGAATTGTCTGGAACTAGGTGTGCTCAGCACATGCATATAGGTCAGATGTTAGATGCCAAGGCCGCAGAAGTTAGAAACAGGTTACATCACTTAGAACCAAACATGCTCTGGTACAGTTTCGGGAACCAGTGCAAAGCTGCAGAGCCCATGAATGATGTAATACTGAAGCTAAGCTCCCTTCCAATCTACCACACTCCTTGCATCGCGTCTCTGTAGGAAAATGTAGGCGGCCAGACCCAGACTCCCAAACCACAAAGCCAAAAATTCTCACAAAGCGTTTCTTGCTCCTTCTTGGAAAGGCCAGGAAATACCAGAGCGTCTGCAGGGCTGCTCAACCAGTCACACAGAAGTCACTTGTGCCTATAGCAACAATGGTTAATGTTTCACTCATTTGTCACCTGGAATCAATACAGTATATCACAATATGGTTGTTTTTTGCAAAGGTGTTTGGGAAGGGCAGGTTCCTGTTTCTAAGATGCCATTAGGCCTGTGACCGAAGATCAATAGCCCTTAGTAGTAGATGAAACTCTAACCCAAAATGCCTTTCACCTTGATTCTCCATATGTGACTTTCGGACTCGGTAATCATAGACATAGTCATCTCCTCGCTAACTGTTCTTCTCCCACTGTCTTAGGACAGTGACTTTATACAGTGCCTATTCACTAAATAGGTCAAATGTTTTTGTGGTTTGTCTTTCTTTGTGGATTATAGACTCCCTACTGGAAAAAGTAGTCTGTGTTTCTTATTTCCATGCCCCTAACCTTTATTCTTCTTATTTAAAAAGTTCATGATGTGAAAAAGAGGCATAAGTATAAATGAGCTCTATGAATACTATTGTATCTGAACCATAAAAAGTGGAATAAAGGGGCTGGAGAGATGGCTCAGTGGTGAAGAGCACCGGCTGCTCTTCCAGAGGACCCGGGTTCGATTCCCAGCACCCACATGGCAGCTAACAACTGTCTGTAGTTCCAGTTCCAGGCAAACACCAAGGCAAATAAATAAATAAATAAAGTTTAAAAAAAAAGTGGAATAAAAATAAACTAAGTTACTTTTAAGCTGCCTGGTGAATATTTGTGACATATCTATGTCTTGTCTCATAGTCTAGTCAGCTCCAGTACTCATTTGGAGAAAATGCTGTCTATAACTGATTTGAAATGAGTTATGGTGAGTACAATGAAACATATGTAAATCAAATACACAAAGATGTGTAAGATGTACTAACTACAGCATAAATTTGTGTCATGAAATCTAAAAGTCAATCAATCATCTCCTGAAGAACTCACACGTGTGCCCATGCACACGACACTACTTGTCTCCTGACTGATGACTGGGCTGCCAGAGTTGGCCATGTGCCAAGAACAGAGTAAATGACAGAGTAAGTGCAGGATCCAGAAATAGATGCAAACTTATGGGCTTTATACATCAATTTTAGTATTTTTATCTGCACTATACTTTTTCATCATTTATTCATTCAATAAATATTTATTGACTATGCATTACCGGAGAACGTTCTAAGGTATTTGAAATAGAACACTGATCCATTTTTTGTCATGTTTCATTTAATTGGCAGCACTTCAACGGAGCATGTGCTATTATAAGTCCATATTTATACATGGAAAATTAGCCTGGAAGAAGTGACTTGACTTCACCGGATATACATTTCTAGTAAGGGTAACAGTGGGCTTCAGACTGTATGCTACAGACTCCAGGTATGGTAAAGGTACTTTTCACCACACTTATCACCTTCTACCACAGGACACACTTATAAGATAGTAGCCTGAACTTCAGATTAAAAAGAAAAAAGCCAGCCAGTCATGGTGGTCCCTGTAATCCTAGCATTTAAGAAGTGGAGGAAGGAGATCAAGGGTCAAGGTCATTTTCAACTGCATATCGTGTCTGAGGTCATTTTGGCCTATAGGAAGGAGATTCTGTCTCAAAAAACAGAGCCTGGTGAGATGGTTCAGCCTATAAAGGTTATCATACTCAAGAACTTTAGTTCAATCTCCAGAACCCACAAAGAAGAACAGGCATACTGTGCAGTGAAAACACCCATTGTCTTAGGTTTTCTGTGGCTGTGATAAAACACCAATGATGAAAAGCAACTTGAGGAAGGGTTTATATCAGCCAGCAGCCTCTACATCACAGGCCATCACTGGGGGAAATCAGGACAGGGTTTCAGACAAAGCAGGGACCTGAAGGGAACTATGCAGAAACCGTGGAGGAGTGCTGTTTATTAGCTTGCTCTCTATGCCTTGCTCAGTTTGCTTTTTTTTTTTTTTTTTTCTAATACCCAGGGACACTTTCCCAGGAGCTGTAACATACACAATGGGCTGGGCCATCCACATAATCATTAATTAAAACATCACACCACAGGCTTGCCCACAGGACAGTCTCATAAGGGCCAGCATACGCATATAAAAATAAGGGTTAAAAAATATTTTTCTGCAGGAAATATGTACTTTAGGAAGCTCATGTGTCTTGATATCGTTCTTGCACCTTCTGTGCAAGTGCAAAATGAAAATTCTAAATAACAAAGTAAAAGATAATTATTATTAGTGTGTTCACAATCACACAGCCTTGCAATTCATTTACTCTAATTTTCTTTTGTTAAGTAACACTCCTATGTAATAAAGACTAATCAGAAAAATAGCAGTGTAACAACTCTTTTTTTCTGTCCCATCAGCTAGCTCCGGAGCTCAGCTGATAGCTTAGGCTTGTTTCTAACTAGCTCTTATAATCTAAATTAACCTATTTATATTAACTATGTACTATCACGTGGTATTACCTCTCTTCGTCTTACAGCACCTGTTTCCTCCCTGTGTCTCCTGGCATCTCCTTCACGCCTAGATTTTCTTCTTCCTTTCTCTTCCCAAAAATCCTGCCCATACCTGCTGCTGCTATTGGCCGTTCAGCTTTTTAATATAACCAATCACAAAATGCAACTTCATATAGTGTACAAATATCCCACAACATAGTTGAATATTTATTTTATGAGATAGACAAATTTCAGTAGCACCAATATTTTTTTTACATTTCAATGTTTTTTCTTTAAAAGGAGTGAGTTGTGTAGAGGGGGGGGTTAAATGCTTTATAGACAAGGAAAAAAACTGCTCTAGAACCAGCTTATTCATCATCATCATCATCCTCTTCTTCATCTTCCTCTTCCCCTTCCTCCTCTTCCTCATCCTCTTCATCCTCCTCATCATCTTCCCCTTCCTTCTTTTTCTTGCTCTTTTCAGCCTTGACCACGCCCTTTTTCGCTGCATCGGGTTTTCCTTTAGCTCTGTAAGCAGCAATATCCTTTTCGTATTTTTCCTTCAGCTTGGCAGCCTTCTTTTCATAGGGCTGCTTGTCATTCACAGCAGTGTCGTTCCACACTCTCCCAGTTTCTTTGCGACATCACCGATGGAAGGATAAGCCAGGGTGTTCTCCTTTGATTTTTGGGCGATACTCCGAACAGAACAAGAAGAAGGCTGAAGGAGGCCTCTTGGGCGCATTGGGGTCCTTGAACTTCTTTTTGGTCTCCCCTTTGGGAGGGATGTAAGTTTTCATTTCTCTTTCATAACGAGCCTTGTCAGCTTTTGCCATGTCTTCAAATTTTCCCTTTTCC
>PVIH01024577.1:0-22456 GCA_004025045.1 Sigmodon hispidus | reverse complement strand
TTTCTTCTATGATTTTATTGAAAACATTATCTGTGCCTTTGAGCTGGTATTCTTCTCCTTCCTCTATTCCTATTATTCTCAAGTTAGGTCTTTTCATGGTGTCCCAGATTTCCTGAACATTTTGAGTTATGGCTTTTTTGGTTTTAGTATTTTCTTTGACTGATATATCTATTTGAGCTACTGAGTCTTCCACTTCAGAGATTCTATCTTCCATCTCTTGAACTCTGTTTGTTATGCTTGTATCTGTGGTTTCAGCTTTTTTCTTCAGGTTTTCAATTTCCATCTTTACCTCATTTTGTGCCTTTTTTATTGCTTCTATTTCAGCTTTTGGTTCCTGGCATGTTTCTTTAATTTTTTGGTTTACTTTTTCTTGGTTTTCTTTCATAGATTTGTTCATCTCTTCCAATTTTTTGTTTGTATTTTCTTCTATTTCTTTAAGGCAATTCTTCATATCTTCTTTGAGAGCTTCGATGATAATCATAAAGAAATTTTTGATGTTGCTTCCTTCTGTTTCCTCTTCATTGCTCAGTTCAGATCTTGTAGTTGTAGGATTGTCTCTTTCTTCTGGAGTTACCTTGTTGTTCTTTATATTATTATGTAAATTTTTGCACTGGCGTCTGCCCATGGCTTCAGTGGTCCACGATTGGGTGGCTCTTGGTCAGTTGTGGCAATGGGGCTTGTGTGCCTCCTGTCACCTCTGAGGAAAAGGTCTGCTCAGTCTGTACCTCTGCTCTGGGCAGGGGACTGAATTTCAAGTCTTCAATCTTCTCTGTTTGACCAATTGGGGGCGGGATGGCGGCCACACAAATTTCCTCAGCAGCAGCTAGGGGGACCCTGGCAGTCAGAGCTTATCTCCGTCTGCTACAGAGTGCGTGGGTACACCCTCTGCAGCCAGCACCTGGTCCTGGAACTGCAAGTTTAGGAAATTTAAAGACTCTGTAGTCACATAGCAGGACTGGGGCAGATGTGAGGTAAGAGCCCGACTCCAGGTTCCTTCACCATCACATGTGTGTTTTCCTTTATGTGAATTGCTTCAGCTACATCATTTTCTATAATCTGTTTTCAAATCATATGTCATCAAGTTTACATGGTATACCTTTTATTCCAAGAGATTTATTGTGGTCACACAGTAAAGACCCAGTTATGAAAGAAAGAAGTTGACATGACTCATTCCTGTACTTCTGTTGAGTTCATCTCAGTTTGTTTGTTGTATAAAATAGTTTTATGACCATACCTACTAGCCCCTAAATTATTGAATATAACTAGTGAGAAGAGAATAGTGAAAACCTTAAAATGGTTTTACCTGTGATTTTGAACAAATTGACCTTTCAAGTTCTTAGATACAGTTTTTAATAGATATTATAATTTCCCTTAAAGATTTTTTTAAGAATTTTTAAAGAACAGCCAATATTCTTAACTGCTGATCCATCTTTCCAAACCTGCCTGTAGCCTTTCTTAAGTCAAGCAGACTCTATTAGTTTATATTTGTCTATATAGTGGAATACCGTGTTGTGGCTGGATGAACATAACAAGCATTTATTCGTCACAGTTCTAGGGACTAAAAGGTCCAGGATCAGAGTTCTGTCGGGGTCTGGATTCTAGTGAGGGCTCTTAGCTTGGCTTCAGATAGAAGCTTTTAGAGAGAGAAACTTTGGAGTTATTTCTGTTCTTATAAGGGTGTCACCCTTGTCACCACTTAATCTTATCACTCTGTATAAGGCTACTCCAAATACAATTATATTAGGGACTAGACCTCCATTGTGTAAATTGGGGGGTCACACATAATAATTAGTCCATAATAATCCCTATTACTGATAGCAATATCAAAGTGCATTGAGGAAAAGGAAAAGTCTATAATTCAATCTATAATTTTCAGTCTAAAATTCTCAAAGAAGTTGTTTATAGTTATACTACCCAGATTTTTAAAATGCTTCCATTTCTTGCTCAAAAAGCTGTCTAATAAAAACTGAGAATTCTTTCTACTGATTCTAGCTGCCAAGTGCTTTGTGTATATCGAGCAGTTAATAGTAAGTTGGCTTCCATCCTAATGTGACATGTTGTTTAGGGTAATTTTGGGAGTGTGGAGATGTGCCGCTATGACCCGCTGCAGGACAACACTGGGGAGGTAGTGGCTGTTAAAAAGCTCCAGCACAGCACTGAAGAACACATGAGAGACTTTGAACGGGAGATTGAGATCCTGAAGTCCTTGCAGCATGACAACATTGTGAAGTACAAGGGGGTGTGCTACAGTGCAGGTATGTTGCTCGCTGAGACTGTCTGTGACTCCTGGGGAGATCTGCCAATGCACACAGAGAGATGCCTGGAGACAGTGAGGAAGGTCATGGACTAAAACTGCAGCAGTGTCTTGGCTGGTTGGCTAGTTGTCCTCCTCACCACTTCCTTAAAATTGTGTTAGTTTTTTAAAAACAAAATTAATTTCTGTATGTAGTCTATTAAAATGATTTTGTATTAGATACTTGTTATAATTGAAAAAGATCATTATCCACTTATTTGGATTTGCACAAATAATTAAAAGAAGCTAAAGAATAAATATTTCTAATTCTTATTTCAAAAAATTTTGGATCAAAAAGCCTATATTCCTAAATATTATATCACTTTTAATTTGTAATAGTTTTATCATCATGGACCCAGATTTTCTATATATTTAAATTATTTACATAGAGTTTTTTCCTATTATTTAATTGGTAAAATATAGCGTGGTAAAACATTATGTTCCTTTTGTATATTAAAAGGTCGGCGGAACCTAAGATTGATTATGGAATATTTGCCATATGGAAGTTTACGAGACTATCTCCAAAAGCATAAAGAACGAATAGATCACAAAAAACTTCTGCAGTACACATCTCAAATATGCAAGGTACCTAACATACTAAATGTCTGTTGTAGATGAAGTAAATGTGGTGAACTAACTCAAAAGTCATACAGACTTACTTGTCTTTAACTAATAAAGAGAACATGTAGAATATAGTCATGTAAATTATGTTCATATGACTACTAAAAGAAAAATGTATTTTATCCATAGGGCATGGAATATCTTGGTACAAAAAGGTATATCCACAGAGATCTAGCAACAAGAAATATATTGGTGGAAAATGAGAACAGAGTTAAAATAGGAGATTTTGGATTAACCAAAGTTTTACCACAGGACAAAGAATACTACAAGGTAAAAGAACCAGGTGAAAGTCCCATATTCTGGTGAGTAGGCATTTTTCAGTATAATTCAATGAAGTTTTAGAGAATTTGTTTCAAACTTTGTTTTTATTGTTACATAATATATAATATTTAATAACATTCAGTTTAGCACTGCTTCCAACAACAATTTTTATCATATGGTGTGTATTGGGTTAAATACATTTTATGTATTATCTTAAATATTCTTTTCTAAAAAAAAAAAAAGATGTAGATGGTTGTGAGCTGCCTGATGTGGGTGCTGGGAATTGAACATGGGTCCTCTGGAAGAGCAGCATGTGTTCTCAGCTGCTGAGCCACCTCTCCAGCCTCTAATCCAGGGAAAACATATTAGTATGATTACTATAGATCCAACAGTCCTAGCCTGGAACCCCAAAATCAAATGTACCGAACCATGAAACATCTTAGGCCTGGATGATTCTCAGAGCTTCATATTTTGAGTAGGGAAGTTTCATTGGCAGACATGTATGTGAGTAAATGTCCCAGAGTCTCAAAGCTCTGAAACCTGAAGCACCTCTGATCTCAAACATGTCAGATAAGGTCGGTCAGTTCTACCTTAGCTCCATTTTAGGCAGGAGGGGACTTCATTGTAAATCTGTGTTAAATAACTTGCCCAAGGTGTCATGACTAATAAATTATAGCACTGGGATTCACCTCCGTTTGGTCCTCGCACTTACACCTTTAAATGTGCCTTCACCATGGTAATATTGTAACCTGGCATTAGTTAAATATTAGATTTATAAATTTTGAGTTAGAAGTAATTTTTTTATTTGTAATAAAATTGTCTTTACTTACAATATTTTATTAACATTAATTATAAAATAACAAATTTTATGACATTTTCATACATTTATGGACTGTATTTTAATCACCTTTACTCTCTTTTTGCCTTACTCTCATTCCCACTCATCTCCTTCCTATTCCCAACTAGCTCCCTTCGGGGGTTGGTTGCTTCTTTTTATGATGAGGCAGGAAGTTCTGTAATTAGACTTTGCTTACAGGAGCATAGGCAAAGGTTTGTGCTTTCCCACAGCTATACCACTTAAGAAAATATCTCTTTCAGATATTTGGAATTATTAACTGAATATAAATCTCTGGGAAGGTGGGATCCCATGAACTCCCCTCTACTCTAATGATAGATGTGGGTAAACCCAGTACTATGCATGTGACCACAGATGCTATGAGTTCAAGAGAATATCAGCCATTGCTGACTACTGTAAACAGAGACACCATAGCACATTCTCCCCTCACATCATGCACACCTACATAGAAATAGATTTAAAATACTGGTATAGTATGCCTGGAGCCCCGTTCTTGATCTATGGAACCAAAATCCAAAACAGAGTAGAGAACTCAATGGCTGAATATGTGCTTCTGCAGTCATCTTAAAGCCAGTGAAACATGCTTCAGAGCCCTTCCTTCTGTGATACCTCTTTTCTAATTTTTAAACTCTAATTTTCATGCCTTATTTTTCTTTTGGTCACAGTAAAAATCAACAAGCAATAAAACCTTAGGGAACTGTTTTCTGAGTATGTTGAGAGATAATGGGGGCAGCCAAGATAAGCCTAAGATGATATGTGTCTTACATAACTAATTTTCTATAAAAATAAGATACATTATTCATTATTACATATCATTAACTGTTCTTACACAGAGGAAGATAGAAGGGCAGGAGAGTTATGAAGCCTATTCCATAGTACCTTAATCTCATTCTCTGGGAAGGATCCCATGGCCTATCTCTTAAAAGCCCTTTTCTTACTGATAGCACATTGTTCATTAAGGTTTAACACCTAAATTTTGGAGAGGACACAGTCAAACTGTAGCAAGCAAAATCTGGACCTGAAAGAAATCATGTGCAGTTTTATCCATAGGGGTTAGGCATACTTTTTAAAACAAAGCTTTTTTTTTTAAAAAAAAAAAAAAAAGAAAAAAGAAAGAAATCTTTGTCCTCCCTAATCATCAAAATGCTGTCTTGCTTTCTTTCATCTTTTGGCATGTCACAACATTTTTAGGGGTTGCTACTAAGAAAAGTTAGAGGAAAAATGCTTCTACTTCAATATTTTTAAAAATTGTTGAAGCAGGGTTTTGAACCCACAGAGAAGGCTGTTCTTACTGTACACATCATCCAGACAGTCTTTATATGTTGTGGGTTACTCTCCACGAGTGATGGGCTCTGACCTAGGACTGTATGGAATGAAGGAGAGAGTAACTAAGGGGACTATTCTGAAATGACATAGTGGCTTATTACACATGACAATAAGAGAGCTAAAAATAATTCCTGGGCCAGCCAAAAGGGTCAGCAGTGAGCCTGAGTTAGTTTCCTTAGGACCTGCATGGCAGAAGGAGAAATTTAAACCTCTAGACACATACAAGTAAACAAACACATGAATACATAAGTTCATAAAATGGAAAATATTTTAAAAATAATTTCTAAGAATTTTTTTCTTGGCACTTAGACACATTGTGGTGCCATTTATTGCATAATCAAAGTAATCAGTAGGATGTGGGAGGGTGAAGATGGAGTTCTGTGGCCTGTAGGTATCTAATGTGGAAATGGGGATATGACTAGATCAGTAAAGCAAACTATGAACTTAGGAGACTTAAACTATCTAAAGAAAACCTCTTAGCAGGAAAGGAAGGGATTAGATGACAGAACTTTGGGAAACTAAATTAGAAGAGGAAAAGAAGTGTTGGCATGAAAAACAATGAAAACGAACCCCTTCTATCAACTCAAATCTCTATAGATGCAGGAGAGAGAAAGGTTCTATTGATGAATAAGCGTATATTAGTATGGCTGTACTGTTGTCATAAGCACACCCCTAAGAGAGAGGCCTTTGAGATGGAAAAAAATCCTGCATCTCTGTGTAGTCAGGCAGAACCAGCTTGGTGCACACGGGTTTCCTGGGAGACATTGGTTCTCGGATGAAAGGACAGGGATGTAAGCACCACTTGTCACACGTAGCTTTTCCTAAATTCCCTTGGTCACTGTGTGACTACTGTGATGGCTAACAGCCTCTATCCTACTGTGACATGGACTAGCTTTGCACTCTGGAGAGAGGCTCTGAACAGCTCGGGTTCCTCCCGGCAAAGAAATCAGGTGAAAGGGGCATTACCAAAAGATAGTTCCTATGTACTTGCTAAATACATTTCTATATCATAAAGCTGACATTGGCTTTTAAGCAATATCATTTCAAAAAGATAGAAAATATAAGTTCCCTAAATGCCCTGTGAAAAAGGAGGGGGAATAACCTTTCTTATAAGACCCACAGAAAATATCTTTCCTGATTTGACTTACCTTTATATAAGTAAAGGGCATTATAAGATATATCTAGCTTGGGTTGTCAATATGTAATTAAGAAATTAATCACAAATAGGGCTTTGTTAAAACAAAACAAAAAACAGAAACAACAACAAAGCCCCATAAAAACAGCATGGCTGTAATCCCAGTATTTGGGAGGCTGAGACTGGGGAGGGTCATTAGTTTAAGCTCAGTTTTTTTGTTTGTTTTTTAAAAGAAAGGAGGAAAACTGTATGTTAGGGTATTGAAGAGTAGCATTGTCTGAAGGAGATTACTTCTTACTGATAGAATAAAGCTGACATCAAAAATAATAAAAAGTAAAAATGTTAAGCTAGATACACAGATTCCATACATGTCCCCTTTGTCTTTGTGTAGTAGAAACTAAGTGTAGACATTGAGTAAGCAGGGTCACTGTGACAGACTCTTAGGGAGGAAGGACTGGCCCAAGTGAACTTGAACTGGATTTTGAAGACAAAGTTAAAGATTAAATATATGTATTCATATTTTCAGTCTAGCCAGTCAAACAGGTCTCTATAGCCACCTCTACAGTAAAGACAGGCTTCACCACAAAACTGGCCCACTGGCAACTCTTTTGGGCTGTAACACCATTTTCCTGTGGCTTTGTATTGTCTGTGTTCTTTCCTAATTTCCCCCTTCCTGATTCTTAACAGCTTCAAATTATATTCCTGGCTAGAAGTTACTTTTCACTTCTGTTTTTAATCTGGATTTATCTAAAAAGAAAAGAAAAAACAATTTAGTGAAAGCAGTTAACTTATCAATTCTTAGAAAAACTTTTCAGTTAACACCAATGCTGCTAACAGAAAGAAAAATAAATATGCTTAGATTTTTATATGTTAGAGGGTCTCAGGACCAGGTTTTCTGATTTTTTGAAGTACCTACCACTCAACATTTATCATGCTCACTGTAAGGAGAACAGCATAGCAAAAGTATCAAATGGGAAGGGTCTGTGGAGCACATCACAAGTTTGCAAACACCCTATTTCCCTCGAAATGGAGACAGCAATGCACATAAAATGTCTGTCAGTAGAACCTCAGGGCCCTGCCAGTGTTTTGGTGGTAGCTGGCTTTATAGGCACTGTCTGACTGGTATGTAACAAAATCCAAACTCCAAGAATAAAGCACATACCCAGATAAGTCACATTGTTTGTATGAACAGCATGGTAAGTCACCATTCTCACCTGAAATACAAGTTCCTGGTGCCAGCTAAGAGTCAGAATTGAGGAGAAGCCTCAAACCTGCTGTGCTGAAGCCTTTCTGTAAGATGATTTTTGTCACATTGGGTGATGTTCTCATTTGTTTTTTCCCCCTTGAGTATAACTCATCTTTTAAATGATTTCCATATGTTGCAGGTATGCTCCAGAATCCCTGACAGAGAGCAAGTTTTCTGTGGCCTCAGATGTGTGGAGCTTTGGTGTGGTTCTGTATGAACTTTTCACATACATTGAGAAGAGTAAAAGTCCACCAGTGGTCAGTGTGCTTTGTAATTCTCCCCCTCCCCCATCCACCAGTGGTCGGTATGCTTTGTAATTTTTCCCTTCCCTCCCCCCAGCCCTTCTATTGCTCATCTTTTGCTTTAAACACAAGAAAGGCATTGTGCAAAGAAGAATAACTGCCTAGGGTCTATTTTAGAAGCCCTTATAATTTATTTGGAGACAATATTTAACCAATAACCCAACAAAATAACCATAAACTTAACTAAATTTAGTGTATTCTTTTGGCCATGTCTGTGACTGTAACAAAATACATGACACTGAGTACTTAATAAAAAAAAAAAAAAGGGCTCATTTAGCTCACAATTATTGAAAGGCCACTTTCAAGCCAGGAATCCTTTGGGTTCATCACAACATGGCAAATAAGCAGAAAGGGAACTGACCACATGTCAAGGGTTGAGACCAAGAGCCAGGAGGGCCAGGATTCCTCTTCCCCTGGAGCAGCTTTTTCTCATAGGAACTAGAACACTCAGGGAGACTAGCATTGATCTCTTAAAGAGTCCAGCATTCTAGCACTACCAGGGACCAGACCTCCATAATGCATGCCTCTTAACAGCAGTTAAAATACACTGAATGTGTACATTCATTCTAGGAGTATAAGACAACTGAACATAAACCTTTGGAAGTAAACTTGTACTGTTCATTTTAAGTTTCTTTCAATATATGGAAGTATGAAAAATAATAATTTTAATGAAATTACTCAGTGATAATCATTCTAATACTGTGACTTTTTTTCAGACTTATTTTATATAAAAAGTAAAACTTTACAAAGAAATACCTTCTGTTTTCTAAAGTGGGAATTTTATAGGCTTCTTGTGTAACTTGCTATTCTGCTAATTATTACATGTGTATACTTATTTCTTTTATCAGTGATATTGCAAGTATGGTTTTAATGGCCCAATAGCATTCTGTCATATAGTTGTATATTTCTGGATAATCATTTACTATTTTTAATTACATAAAAGTGTAATTGTCAGAGGCTATGAAATAGTAAATCACTTTTGATTGTCTCAGAAGAAAAGCTGTGTCTGGTTGTGTCTTCACAGCAGAGATAGGTCTCAGTATTTTGCTATATTTACCAGCAGTTTAATGAAATTTTACCAACTTAATATATAAAAATGGCTGTATCTATTTTATCTTGTCATTTCTCTTGCTAGTGTAATATGTTTATTTATCAAGCCATTTAAAATGGGTTTGTATTTTAGGAATTTATGCGAATGATTGGCAATGATAAACAAGGACAGATGATTGTGTTCCATTTGATAGAGCTTCTGAAAAATAATGGAAGATTGCCAAGACCAGAAGGGTGCCCAGATGAGGTAATAATTTTTAATTAATTAATTTTTGTATGTATTATGATATGTGTGTGTGGTGTGAATGTGTGTGTCTATATGTCAGAGATGTGTGTGTGTGTGTGTGTGTGTGTGTGTGCTCATGCATATGTGTGTGTGTGTGTGTGTGAGTGTGTGTGCAGTGCACATTGGGATCAGCGGAACACTTTCCTGAGTTGGTTCTCCTTCCGCCTTGTGGAGCGCATCTCTGTATTGTTTCTCCTGTTGCACTGTGCACTGTGCACTCCAGGCTGGTTGGTCCTCCCTGTTTGCCAGGTAATTTTCTTGTCTCTGCCCCTTGCTCTGTCTTAGGAGTGCTGGAATTAAAGACCAGTGCTGTTGTACCTTGCTTTTGTGGGTTACAGGGATTTACTCTTGCTATCATGCTTTTGTTTTTGGTTCTTTTTATCCACTGAACTATCTTCCTGTTCCTATAGTTTTTTTTTTAAATCCACAATAATTATTTATTTTCTTTTTGTTTGTTTGTTTTATTAAAAACGTATCTGGATGATGTGTTTCAAGGCATAACCATAGCATTATTACTTGCTTAGGCTGAGATTTCCATTATCCTTTAATTAGCATGACACTTTGTGTTCATTATAATTTTGGTTTCCTTTTTCACTTCACAGATTTATATGATCATGACAGAATGCTGGAACAACAATGTAAATCAGCGTCCCTCTTTTAGGGACCTGTCACTTCGGGTGGATCAAATCCGGGACAGTCTGACTGCCTGAATGAGATGGCCTTTACTCAGAGACCAAGTAGCCTTCCAGAATCAGATCAAAGCTCTGTAGCCACATTGCTGTGGACCCTTTATCCACACACCCTTATCAGGATGTTAGCCAGAAGAAAATGTCAAGCCTGTCTGCCCGGAACTTTGAAAGTTTTGTGAATTTTTTTTTTTTTTTCACGCACCATTTGTTAAAGACACTGCTGAAAAGTCTCAAGATAAAGAGCTGCATGGAGCTCACTACACAGTCATTACATCTCCTCCAGCAAAAGAAGAATTTTCTGCTCAGCTTTTTGAAAAATGAACAGTTATAATGTAAATTTTGCAGTGTTAGAGATACACAGAATATACATGTACAGTTTTTACCACGTGGAGTGTACAATAGTTTGGCATCTTGTGTGATTTACACGAGGGCTGGTGTTATAATATTTTCTAATTTTTCCATAGTTGATCTACATTAACTTCATGATACAAAATTAAAATGCTCAGAAAACTGAATAAATACTTTTTCTGTCTTTCTCATCCATGCTGCTGTGTCAGGGCTTCAGTTCCATGTCACTGTAAATAGTTTTCAAGGAAAAGGAACAAAAGTCTAGTTTTATTTGTATAGTAAATCTCCCTAACCCCAAAGAATTTTGAAATGAAACAATCTTACAAAGACATAGCACAATCTATTTTCTTATTTGTTTTCCTTGTGTCTGTTTATGGTAAATATGTTTTTACATAGAACTGTCTCCAACTTTTTCTATGACAATAGTGAATAGTATTCTTTTATATTTTTGAGATTAAAATGCCAGAAATACTTTCTTCCCTTGAACTGTTAACTGCCAATAGGACTTGAGACCTGTCATTATATATTAAAGTATAAGCCATAAAAATTTGTAAAATGTACAAGCTCTTTAAGATACATGATGGGTTAGAATATAGACAAAGCCTGTGTGTGAGGGGTTCCCATGCTTGCTATTGCAGTGTTAGGAGAAACATCCCTTCGTCCCTTCGTCAGAGTCTCCCATATGGGTAGGAAGTGAGAAGGTGTGGAGCAGATGGTTGGTCATTCTATTCAAGAATGTCAGAAGATTTGTAATGTGCATCTTTAGAAGAGGAGAGAGAGCATACATATTTTCAAAGTATGAATAATTGTTACCTACTTTTGTGTTGCCCCATTTTAGACAATGTCATGTCAAAAATAAAACAAGATTTTTGTGTGTTGTTTATACACGATTTTAAATATTTAGTAATTTGTTTTAAAAATTCTTTATTTCCATCAGTGTATCCTATTGTTTTAATTTATACTTAAGAGTGTTGTTTGGGGCCAGGCAGTGATGGTGCACACTTTTAATCCCAGCACTGGGAGGCAGAAGCAGGTGGATCTCTGTGAGTTCAGGCTCTAAAGCTATGCAGAGAAACCTCATCTCAACCAAAAAAAAGGAAAAAGTTTTGTGTGGTGATATTGTATACTTAATAAAAATAGTCTGAAAATTTAAGAAGACAGAGCTACTCACAGAGCCAAGGTGAAGATCAGGGAGTGGTGACTCATGCCTTTAATCTCATCACTTGAGGGAGACAGAGATCTATCTGGATCTCTGTGAATTCAAGATCTAACAGAGCCAGGCAGTGGAGCACAAACCTTTAATCCCAACACTTGTGATCCCAGTACTTGGAAACAAGCTTTAGCACTGGAGAACCAGGAAGTGAGATAGCTATGTGAGGAAAGAAGGACAAGACTGGAGGAGGCAAGACGTTATCCCCTGGGCTTGCCAGAGGCTGGGGGTCAGCAGGATTCATGGAGACAGGCCTGAGGAGTTGGCTGGGTGAGAAGTGGCCTGGTTTGTTTCTCTATCTCTCTTGTATTTCAGCTTTTCTCCAATATCTGCCTCCGGGTTTTTATTATGATACCAAGTAGAATTCGTGCAGTAGTTTTGTTTTGCTGAAGAAGGATAGCAAGAAATGCTTCTCACATTCTTTGAAGTAGATATAATCTAAGGTGGAGAAATTAGTGGATTTTGTTTTTCTTTTAAAAAAAAATCTAATATTTTAATGGAGGTTAAATATATTTTTATGTATAGTTGATATCCATTCTACAGCATTTTAGATGAAGTGTGAGTGCATAATATGATTGATTTGTCAGTGTTTACAGTAATTCCTTTAAGCTCCATGAACATAGGAGGCTCTACTATTTTCTTAATGTCTTCAGTGCTTTTGTTTTAAAAAGAATCCCATATTCTTACTATTGTAGAGTTTGATGATAATCTTACTGTAAAATTTTAAGTTGTTAAGAGACTTCATTTTCATTGAGAATTAACAATTTTTAAATTTTGATTTGAACAATACATATAAGGAAATTACTCCTATACATAGCCACTTGGTTCTGCATGAGGAACAGGTGTTGATTACAGTCAAATGTTTCTTCAAGTTACTATTTTTTAGAAATTAGGAAAAAGCTTCCTGAGAGTTCTCTAGTTATATAAATATTTGATGGTGCTGTTCTGTAATCTTTAGGTAAATAATTCTATATTATAGAGTACTTGCTTTAGAAAATATATTTTCTACTTATATATGCTGACAGTACCACAAAATTTATTCTGGAGGAGTACCCTTCTTAACAGTACAAATTTTCTGCCTTAAAGTTAAGTGAAAATTTTTACAGTTGTTACTTCAGATATTTAAGTTTTAACTAAACAACTTCATTGTTTAGATAATAGTAAGATATTATATAAAGTAATAAAGTATTACTTAACCTTATTGAGTAATAGAAATGAGAAAATACCTTTATTTCTATACTCAGGGAGCTATTCTCCCTGGAATTGCCCATGTGCTCCACATGTTGGCATATAAATGACTTTACAATAATTCTTAAGCTCCGTGAACATAGGAGGCCCTACAATTTTCTTGATGTCTTCACTGCTTATAGTTTTAATTGTAGAGGACTTTAACATCTTTGGTGGATTGGTTTAGTTTAGTTTTTGAGGATATTATAAGGAGATTGGTTGCTGAATTATTTTGTAAGCAAATTTCTTACTAGTGTATGAAAAACTGCTGATTTTTATGTGTTAATTTTATGCCTTGCTTCTTTGCTGAATTATTTATTAGAGATAAGGTTTTCAGTAAAGTCTTTAGAGTATTGGATCATATACTCTGTACCCAGGGGTATTTTTATTTCTTTTCTTGTTGCTATCATTTTACTTGTCTTTACTGCTCGGGTTAAGCATTTGAGTATTATAAGTCACACTCAAGTAAGAGTGGGAACTTATGCCCGTATGCCCTTGTCTTATTTCTTATTTTAGAGGAAATGCTATTGGTTTTTCTCTGTTACATATAAGCTACAAATATATTCCTTTTATATTAAGGCATGATAGCTCTGTTTGTGGTTTCTTCATGAAGATGTTGAATTTTGTCAAAGGCTTTTCCTCCACCTATTGTTTATTAAGATTATTTTTAAGTATATGAGTATTTTCCTGAGCATGCATGCACGCACCATGTATCTCTGATGCCTCCTGGGCCTATAAAAGAGGATTTTATATCCCCTAGAACTAGAGGTACAGACAGTTGGGTGCCAACATGTGGGAACTGGCAACTGAACCTGGATTCTTTGTAAGGGCATCAAATGGTTTTAACCACTGAGTAATCTCTCCAGACTCTCCTATGTTGTGATTTTAAAAACTATCTTTTAATTGAGGATTTTATACAGTGTATTTTGATCATATTCACCCAAGCCTCCCTTCCCCGCCTCTCCTCCTTGCCCCTTCTCTACTACATAGAGTCTAGGCTGTGTTACCCAACTACATTTGGGAATAGGGCCTGCCCTGGAGTGTGGTTGGCCCACCAGCAGCCACATCACTGAAGAGCTGACTCCTTCTCTCTCATTAGCACAGTAATAATAAAAGCCAATAACTGCTCATATACTAGTCAAAGTATCATCCCCACCTCTGAACTAGGATTTTGTCAGACTTGAGCTTGTGTAAGTTGTAATTAATGTGAGTTTATGTGTACATCTGGCCTGTTATGTTTGGGAGAACACTTTTCTTAAAATCACTTTCTATCTCTGGCTCTTAAAATCTTTTCACTTCTTCTACTGCATAATTCACTGGGCCTTTAGGGTGGGGAGTGATACATTCCATTTAGGAGCACTCAACATTCTCTTATTCCATGCATATTGACCAGTTGAGGTTTCTGTGTTATCTGTCATCTACAGTAACAAGAAACTTAAGAGGATTGAGAGGAACTGCTCTGTGCATATAGCAGTAAGTTTCCAGAAGTCATTTTAATACTGGGTCCCTTTAACAGAGTAACAGTGGTAGGTTCTCCACTAGGTCTAAGACCTATCTAGCCACATGTTCTTGGCTCCATTAACAGTTCCATTAACGAGTTCTACCGTCTAAGGAAACCTTAGAGCCAGCCACAAACTGTTTGGTTGCTCCCATAACCTTTGTGCCACTAATGCGCCAGTGGGCTTATGTTGTTAGTCCAGTTGTTTTTGTAGTTTGTAGAATTCATAGCACGATGAGACTGATGACTTTTTTTTTTTTCCCCTTCTGGTAGCATGAATATCATCTTCCAGAACTATGAACCTTAATAGGGATAAAGCCTCCAGGTGAGTGCCTGCTTGATTTCTCAATGTTCTGTCTGTCCTGTATGTGGAATCTTCAGCAACAGGGCTTTACTGTCAGGTTCTGGAGGGTTACCAAGAGTATTATTGGCAATAGCTTGTAATAGTTGGAGGGAGGAGTATCTGTAGGATCCCATTTACAGTAACTTACAAAGAAGTAACCTACTCCTGGTACTGTTTTTTGCTAGTGTGTGGTGTCTCAAGTTTGGAGTATTGTCCCCATAGTATAGATTTACTAAAACTTTAAAGAATATGTATATATTTAAGAAGCTTCTACAGTAGGTTTTCATATAGCTTTTTCAAAGGGCTTTTAGTGTTAGTTTTCTTTCTATATAATCCTTTATTTAGCCTGCCCTTTAAGATTGTGTGTGTGTGTGTGTGTGTGTATGTGTGTGTATGCATGTGCCTTTTTGTTTGCCCTGTCTACCCTTTATCTGGTTTTGATGTCGTAGTAATAGTGTCTTAGAATGCATTTGGAAGGATTTCTTACATTCCTGATTTGTAAAAGTCTCACTATATGGTCATGCCTTTCCTAGAGCTCACTGGTTAGACAAGCTGGCCTCAAACTCACTAAGATCCACCTGCCTTTGCCTACTAAGTGCTGAGATTAAAGATGTGTGTCCCACACCTGCCCTACATTCCATAGTGTGCTTGTTGTGTGCCCCACACCTGCCCTACATTCCATAGTGTGCTTGTTGTGTGTCCCACACCTACCCTACATGCCATAGTGTGCTTGTTGTGTGTCCCACACCTACCCTACATGCCATAGTGTACCCCACACCTGCCCCTACATGCCATAATGTGCTTGCTGAGTTAAGAGGACAATTTGTAGGAATAAGTTCTCTCCTTCCACCATATGGACCCCCAGGGGTCAAACTCAGATGGCCAGGCTTAACAGAAAGTGTCCTCACCCACAGACCTGACTCACTAACCCTCCAGTCCTTCCCTTTCTGGTTGTGAAATAGTTTGGAGAGCATTGGTATTAGTTCAGGAGAGTCTACAGGTCCCAGAGCACATGCCCTCTTCAGTGAAACTCATGCTTTCTACCTTTTGACAGTCCCACGTTCCCAGGACATATCACGTAAAAAAGTAACAGCCAGTTTCCTGGGCACATACTGATTCTTGAGTGACTGCTTCAGAACAGAGAAGGGAATGCTTTGTGGATTTGATACATAAAACTGCATCCTAAGGTGAGTCATGGCATGGTAAGTATGAAATTTAGGAAGTACAACTTTCACACAGAACTGCAGACCCACAGGAACTGGGCTACTGTGGGCACCCAGTTGCAATCTACTGACCAGCATCAGTTACAGCTAACAGCAAAGTGTTCACACATGCCACAGAAGCTAGAAAGATGCTCTGTGCTGGAGAAAAGTGCAGAAACTAGATTAAGCATGCATAGAGAGTAGACTTCAGCAAGTGGGGAACTGAAGAACTGATGGCAGCCTGGGATCCTGAAACTTAAACTGAGAGATAGCTCCAGAAAAACAACCTCTGTACACACTGTCATTGGTTGAATGCAGGATCATAGGAAGCATGCTGTAGAACCTAGTTCAGTACCGCCTAGGTGCAAGTAGTCATATGGGCTAGCCATTGACACCACTCAGTGCCTCTGTTGCAGAAAGCACTACACCAGGGGAAAGTTCCGACCCTAAGACAACAGAGGCTCAAGTTGTAACTTGACAGGTAGTCTGAGTCCATGGCATTCTGGCAGAATGAACTTCAGCCACAGCAATGACTTCTAATTCATTGATACCTGCAGACCTATTAAAGACTGATAGAAATGACCATCCAAGAGGTGGGAGAAACCACATCGTCATAATGAGGAAGAAATAACTTATATTTCATGTTATTGCTTTATTTTTATTACTTATAATTTTATATTTACAGTAAGTTTCCTTCTCCCCTCTTTATGCACGTGTGTAGAGGCCTGAGGTTGGTGTCCAGTATTTCTCAATTGCCTTTCCACTGTATGATTTGAGGCAGGATCCCTGAGTAGATTCTAAAGCTTTCTGGTACACTGATCTGGCTAGCAAGCATACTCTCATGATCCTTGTCCCACCATCAGAGACTGAATTGGCAAGTAGGCTGCCACATCCATGCAGTTAGGTGGGGTCTGGAAGCTCCCACCTAATGGGCAGTATTTGAAGCAGATATTGAAAAACATGGTGAAATATTTATATGAGGAAAGAGTCTCTGAAAAAGAACTAAATAAGATTTTCTATGAAATAAAGGAGCAGTGAAGGCGTCAGCAGACAAGACCAAACAGAAGGATGAGCTGTACAGACAGACATGGCTAAAACTAATGTGTTCAGACATGGATATGAAAGAAAGCTGGAAACAGGACCAAAATTTTCTAGAATTCTGGGATGCATTTAAGAAGTCAAACCTAATAGTCCAAGGAGCTGAGATAGTTTTAAAGCATAAGCAGTTTATTAAATGAAATAACACCAAGAAATTTACTAAAAATAAAAAGGGAACATCCAAATACAAGAAGAACTTTGTTTTATTTTTGAGACAGGATGTCACTCTCTAGCTTTGGCTGGCCTGGAACTTACTATGCAAGCCAGGTTGCACTGCAGTCTGCCTGCCTCTTCTATCATGCTGAAAGTAAAGGCATGTACCACCATGCATGGCACAAGGGGCACTTTGAATACCAAGTAGGCATGAGCAGAGAAGATACTTTCTTCAACATGTATAGTCAATCAAGATTAAAAAAAAAACATAAAATCTCTTATGAGAGAAGTACAAACTAACAAGAACAGCAATATCAGAATAACACCAGATGGCATTGTCAACAATAAAACCAGGAAAGCATAGAATATCATACTTTGATCCCTAAGAGTAATTGTTAACCAAGATTTTATATCTGTCAAATTTCCCTCTTAAAATTGATGTAGAAACACAAACATTAGAAGATATAGATTAAGACAATTTATGACAACCATGCCAGCACTGCAGAAAATATTTAAGAAATGAATACTATACAAAAAGAAAGACAAAGTCAGTCTCATCCTAAGAACACATTCCAAAAAAGCATTTCATGAGAGGGATAGATGATCACAGGAGAGCTGGGAGGAACTCATCATTTTCAACATACAAAACCGTAAAATTTTTATGGTAATAGGATAGGATAGGAAGAATTACCAGTAACCCAACCAGCCAGAACAGCAGGCAACAAAACCATAGGAGATAGCAAGCCCTTGATTAAAATAGAATTAAATGCAAATGACTTCAACTTACCAACTTAAAAAAAAATGAAGACATACAAAATTAAAAGACAAGATCCAACTATGTGTTTCTGTCAAAGATAAGCAAAAATTAAGTGTATGGAAAACAGTATACAAAGCAAACAGAAGCAGTATGCAAACTAATATAACAATTATATCTGATAAAGAAGATTTTGAAATAAAACTAATTGGAAGAAAGAAGGTCAATATATATTTTCAAGAAGGGGACAAGTTACCAAGACAATATAAGAATTTGTATTTATGTACCAAACCTTGAGGCACTTTAGTTTCATAAAACAAACACTGAAAAGCATGAAAAATCAGGTATGTCCAGACATAATGCAATATTTTGATTGCTATTCTCACCTTTTGATGGGTTTTCTAAACTAAAATCTGGCAAAGATTAAAACCATACCACAAATCAACTAAATTTAATAAAGATTTACAGAATATTTCATAAACAAGGACTATACTTTCTCTGTCATGACTAACCATAAAGCCAGCCTTAAGAAATGCAAAGCAATTGAAAATAATTTCTTGTATCTTAACATACAATGGTTGAATAAAAGTAGGTATTATCAGCAGGAGAAAAACACAAGAACACAGGAACACACAAATACCTGAAGATCATATTACTTTTGTCTGAATAGTGGAGGAGAGTTTTAAATTCTTAGATTGGATACAAATGATAGCACAATCCAACAAAACCTCTCAGACACAGCCAAGAAATTGTAAGAGGAAGATTTCTAAATACTCATATTTTGAAAGAAGTCAAAGAAACCTCAAGGTTTTGCAAAAAGAAGCCAAGTCCAATTGCAGTATCCAGTGAGATAAAAGTTAGGGAAGAAATTATTGAAATAGATATTTTTTTTTCAAGAGAGATCTTGGTTTTTTAAAATTTATTTATTTATTTGTTTGTTTATTTATTTATTTATTTATTTATTATATATACAGTGTACAGAAGAGGGCATTAGATTTCATTATAGATGGTTATGAGCCACCATGTGGTTGCTGGGAATTGAACTCAGGACCCTTGGAAGAACAGTCAGTGCTCTTAACCTCTGAGCCATCTCTCCAGCCCCCTGAAATAGATATTAACAGAACAATACCTAGACAAAGTTAGGTCTTAAAGAGAGAAACAAGATCGACAAAACCCTGGTCAGACTAACCAAAAGACAAAATGAAATTAGAAATGAAAATGAAGTTACAGCAATGGAATATAAGGAAATAGGAAAACCACTAAGAAAACCTTACTTTCTAACACACTGGAAAACCTAGAAAAGTAGATAAATGCCTAAATACATATGCACTACCCAAATTCAATTTGCTTCTTATGGGAACAAAGCAGTAATTGCTCACCTCAAAGGAAAGTACCGCACTGAACAGACTCACTGCTGAATTTTAACAAGCTTTTGAAGGAGACCTAATAAAAATACTTTATTATTTTTGTGGAATTATTTATTATTATTTGTGGAATACACGATTCCACAAAATTGAAAGTAAAGAACATTAGCAAACTTATTCTTCAAAGATAGTATTGTCCTAGGAAACAGCAAAAGGTGCCAAAAGCAGAACACAAAAGAGAACTATAGATCAGTGTTCCTGATGAAAGCACATATAAAACTTCTCAATAAAATAGTTGCAAAAAAATCAAGAAAATCATAAATCATGTCCAAGTTTTTTTAATCTGAGGGACACGGGTTTCTTCAACATACACAAATGAGTAATATATAAGTATATATAAGTATATTTAACAGAATCATTTGATCTTAATATAAGGAAAATCTTGACAAAGTTTAACATGCTTTCTTGATAAAAGTCTCAAAGAAAGTAGAAATTTAATGAATGTAGCTCAACATAATCAAAGTTCTATACAAATGTATACCCAATATCATATAAAATTAGATAAAAAGCAGTTTTTATAAAATAGGAAATAAGACAAATATGCTGCTCACTCATATTCATTATAGTGCTTGAAGTTTTAGCTAGAGCAAATAAGACCAGAGAAAGAAAAAGGATATGAATATGAAAGGAAAAAATTAAATAGTCTATTTGCTTACAACACTATACAAAACTTAAAAGAAATGGTCATCTCCAGGGGGTAAGTCTAGGATCTGGTAAATGCTTTAAGGCAAAGTTACATGATTTAAAATAATAATATGTGGGGCTGGAGAGATGGCTCAGTGGTTAAGAGCACCGTCTGCTCTTCCAGAGGACCCGGGTTCGATTCCCAGCACCCACATGGCAGCTAACAACTGTCTGTAGTTCCAGTTCCAGGCAAACACCAAGGCAAATAAATAAATAAAGTTTAAAAAAAAATAATAATAATATGTAGCTTTTCTATAAACCAACAATAAACTGGCAGAGAAAGAGATAAAAATATCTATTCATAATAGCTTCAAAAATGAATATGTCCCTAAATGAATCTAACAAAAGGGATTAAAGATCTCTGCAACAAAATCTTTAAAATACTAAAAATGGGAATTGAAAAAGACACTAGATGATGGAAATATCTCCTGTGCTTCTGAATTGATAGAATTAATATTATGAAGGTGGCTACAATAACAAAACTAATCACTAAATCAGTGCAATCACTACCAAAATCTCAAAAACATTCTCACAGAACTGGGAAGAAAAATCCTAACATTCATATAGACACAAAGTTAAAGGAACACTGTTGTGGTGGCCTGTTTGGTGGCAAAGGGCTGAGATAGTCTTTGATCCTTGTTTGGCTCACGAATTATTTTGTCATTTTCAAAGACGTGTGATCTCATTCAGAGGCCAGTGAGAAACCACCTCACTCGTGGGGAACCATTCTGTTCCTCAATTTCCATGTCTGTAAAATGGGAGACCTAAAACTATTTCACAAAACTATCTTTGAGATCCCCACTTTTATCCATTTCTTCCTTTTCTTCCTCTGTGGGGTATGTGCACATGCACATGCATGGAGAGAGGACAACCTCATGTTCTGCAGGAGCCATTCCTCTTGTGTTCTGACACATGGTTGCTAACTGGCCTGGAGCTTGCCAAGGAGGCTTGGCTGGCTGGCCGAGGAGCCCCAGGTATCTATTTCCACCTCTGCACATGCCACCATGCCCCTTTTTTCCCCCTTTAAAATATAGAATCTGTGGCTAGAACCCAGATCCTCATGCATGCAAAGAAAGCACTTTACCAAAGCTGACTGTCTCTCCAGCCAAGGCCTGAGTCCATGTCTAGTCTCTCCTATGTATATTAGTCTATTTGTTTGTATCATATTCTGTAGACTTATGGTTCTTATAATCAATAAAACACTATTGGGCAGCACAAGCCTATATCTCAAGTCACCCCACAGAGCAATGGTGACAAGGCAGCAAGGCACTGGTGCAACCCAGACACTACCAAGGAACAGAAAAGAACTCAGAATAAATCTATACTGTTTCCAACAAAGAAGCAGAAATACACACTGGGAAAAACAGCCATTTTCAACAAATGCTGCTGAGAAAATTGCGTATCTGGATGCAAAAAAATGAAATTAGATTTATATGTCAATATGCATATACATATCAATTGTAAATGGATTAAGGCTTTAACTGGAAAACCACTGCAACTGTAGAGAAAACGCATCAAGATTCAAACATAAGCAAAAAGGTAGCGGTTGCACAGTGAATAATCCAAGAATCTTTATAAGGGAAATTAAACAGCTCTGAATAGCAAAGAAGCTAGCAGGGTAGTGCGTAGACACCATGCATAATCAGAGAGAATCTGTGCTAGCTGTACTACAGACAGGAAATAATATCTGAGATAAACAAACTGCAATGGGTAAACACGGCAAACACACAAACTTTTGAACCAATAAATGGGCTAAGGAACTGAATACACAGATCTCAAGAGAAGAAACAAACTGGACAGTAAGTAGTTTTTAAAGGTGTTCAACATCTTTAACCATTAGGGAAATGTAATGTAAAACTACATTGAGAATATATCCCATTCCTGTTAGAACAGCTAATGTCACAAAAGCAAGTGACCTTGTGTTCTAGAAAGGATGTTGGGAAAGAGAAACCCATATTCACTATTAGTAGTTGTATAAGTGGATGTAACCACTGTGGAAATCAACATGGATATTTCTCAAAGAAAAATTTTAAATATGGAAAGTGACACATGACTTTAATCCCAGCACTGGGGAGGCAGAGGAAGGCAGATCTCTATGAATTTGAACCCAGCCTGGTCTACATAGTGAGTTCCAGGCCAACCAGCAATCTATAGTGAGATCCTGGAACAACAACAACAAAAAGATCAATCATACAACCTAGCAACATCCCTCCAAGTTGTATATCTCAAGGACACAAAGTCAACATATCAAAGATGCTTGTGCATCCATGATTGTATCTGCACAATCCACATTGGCTAACCTTGGTGGTCACTGACAAGTGAATGGATAAGAAACTGTGGAGCATATACACAATGGAATTCTATTCAACTCTAAGGAAAAAGTAAAAGTATAACAACTTCAAAAACATATAAGATTGTGAATTGTCATATTAAACAATGCAACAAAGTAA
>PVIH01024576.1:0-22460 GCA_004025045.1 Sigmodon hispidus | reverse complement strand
TTGTATCCTGCTACATTGCTGAAGGTGTTTATCAGCTGTAGCAGTTCTTTGGAAGAATTTTGTGGGTCACTTATGTATACAATCATATCATCTGCAAATAGAGATAGCTTCACTTCTTCTTTTCCAATTTGTATGCCCTTAATCTCTTTTCGTTCCCTTATTGCTTTAGCTAAAACTTCGAGAACTATATTGAATAGATCTGAGATACCATCTTACACCTATTAGAATGGCTGGGATTAAAAGCTCCAATGACAGCCTATGCTGGAGGGGATGTGGAGCAAGGAGGATACTCTTCCATTGTTGGTGGAAGTAGTGTAAACTTGAATAGCCACTTTGGAAAGCAGTATGGCAGCTCCTCAGAAAACTGGGAATCAATCTACCCAATGATTCAGCAATACCATTATTGGGCATATATCCAAATAATGCAAATTCTTACCCCAAGGACATTAGCTCAACTATGTTTACAGCAGCATTATTTGTAATAGCAAGAACCAGGAAAAAACCTAGGTACCCCTCAAATGAAGAATACATTAACAAATTGTGGTACATTTACACAGTGGAATACTACTCAGCAGTAAAAAATAATGACACCTTTAAATTTTCAGGCAAATAGATGAATCTGGAGAGTATTATCCTGAGTGTGGTAACACAGACCCAGAAAATAGACATAGTAAGTACTCACTCATAAGTGGATTTTAGGCATAAAGCAAAGGATAACCAGGCTGCAAACTACAGTCCCTGATCAGCTATGTAACAGGAGGAATTTAAGAGATACATCCATGGATTCCCCCTGGGAAAGGACAAATAGAGAAGATCTCCTGAGTAAATTGGGATAATAACAGGGAGCAAGCAAGGAAGGGGAGGTGGGAAGAGATAATGAGAGAATGAGATGGTTGAGTGAGAGGACCAACAGAGAGGGAGAATAAAAATTGGTATCTTGATAGAGGGTGCCACTGTGGGGTTAGAAAAAAATCTGTCACTAAGGAAACATCCAAGAACCTACAAGATGTCCCTGCCTAGGACTCCAAACAATAGTGGATAGGATGCCTAAACAGAATTTTCTCTATAATGAAATGAATGACCACCCTAATTGTCATGATAGAGCCTTCATCCAGCAACAGATGGAGGCAGAATCAGAGTCCATAGCTAAGCACTGGGTGGAGCTCCCAGTCCAGCTGAAGAGGGAGGGAGGAGAGATTATATGAGCAAATCAATCAGGATCATGAGGAGGAGACCCACAGAGATGGCTGACCAAAGCTATTGGGGGCTCATTGACTCTGAAATAAAACTGAGGAATCTTTATGGAATGTTGAATTGTGTGGGCAGTTTGTGGAGCCTTTTGCAGTAGGACCAGAGTTTATTCCTGGTACATGAATTGACATCTTGGAGTCCATTACCTACAGAGAAACTCCTTACTCAGCCTTTATACTAGGGGGACTTGGACCTACTTCAACTGGATATGCCAGACTGAACTGACTCACCTTGGGAGTCCTTGTCCTCCCTAGGGAATGGGTGGGGGATGGGGTGGGATGGGGGACTAAGGAAACATGAGGAGGAGGGGATGGAGGAGGACCAGTGATGGGTATGGGAAAATACTTTTTATAATAATTACTTAAAAAATAAAACAGTAGTCATGTTTTAAAAAGAAGCTTAATATTAACAAAGCAGCCAAGTATGTTGCTCACTAAGATAAAGATGATGAATGTTTGTAATGTTCCCTTGAAGTTCATGAAAGTCATTGAAGTTCATGAAAATTCTCAGGCAGGTCTGGCGAGATAACTTAGCAGTTAAAAGCATTTGCTTATCTTACAGAAGATCCTAGTTCAGTTCCCAGCATTCAACTTAGGCAGTATAAAGGCACCTGTAACTCTAGCTCCAGAGGACCCAAAAGCATATGTGTTCATGTGCACATACCTGCTTCATATACATACATAAAATTAAAAACTTTAAAAAATCAAAACCTTGATAAGTACACTTCAGAATTCTCAGACAGTTGAGTGATGCAGGTCAGGGACAATGATACATCTACAGGAACCTCACCAGTCAATGTGACAACAGCATCCTTTTAGCACATAAATGTGACCCTATGCCTGGATCTCAGAGCCAGGGAGCTGGGCTTGGAGTTTCTGAGATTCTGGATTAAAGAGAGGAGAAGAATTAATGGTCAGTCTTTCATTAAGGGAACGAGGCACCTGTGGACCCCCAGGGCAAAAAAAGAAAACTTGTGGGAGTGAGTCTTGTAGGGCTTCATGATGAAAGTGATTTTGATATACAGAAAGGGCTTTTTGTGGCATGCACTGGAGCTGAGGTGCATAATGGGATGCTCACTGTGGGAATAGGGTATGGAGCACAGAAGGATGGAGAGTGACCCAGGTTTAGAGTTGTCTTCAGCTAAAAGGTTTTCAAAGGAGTGTGTTGTGAGAGCATCATTGGGGACACTGCCACTCATGTATGTCATGTGACTGAGCTGTCTTCCTAACCTCTCAAATTCTAACACTCTTAAAATCATAAGAATGTTTTTGTGGTGAAGCCTTTAGGACCCTCTTATTAATAGATATGCACCCCATACATGTTTATCTGTCCATATGCTTGAAGTACACACTATGAATGTCTGAAGCAGATATTATAACAGGTGTGAACACATAAATGGAGACTTCAAATGCAGCCAATGGGAGACGAGGACATCATGGAACATGGATCATGGACACACAGATGGCTGCGATAGTGGCAAGCTCCCTTGGAGACTCTCCCTCTTCCCATTCTTCTCCAAAGACTATGAGGAAGACCACAGTGTCTCTTCACCCCTCTTAACCTGAAAAGTGGAGATAATAAAATTGGCAATACTCATCTCACAGTGTGGTGAAATGAAACCATTTAATGCATAGAAACAGTTTAAACAGTGCCTGTTGCAGAGTAGCACCCACTAACACCGAGCTATTGCAGCATCCTCCTTAACCACTACATGGCTGGAAGCAAGGCTAGCACCAAACCTGTAGAATATACACTATGATTTTCTTCATGTATATGGACATAGGATAAATTTTATTCATAAGTTTAGCACAGTACTATATTACCAATAATTTACCACAGATATGAGCAATCTCAGAGAATCATCCATTTTCTTGGGTAGACCCAAATATTACCTTCACTAATTCTGGTTTGGGGCCTATTTTTTTTTTTTTTGCTATCTTTTCTTGGTGTTTTAAAATTCTTTTGAAATTATTTTCCCTGTATTCCTGATCCCTCCAGAGCTTTTTATCATAAAGGAGTGTTGTGTTTTGTCACAGGCTTTTTCAGCATCTAAGGATATGATCAAGTGCTTTTTTCCTTCAGTTTGTTTATATGATGGATGACATTTACAGTTTTCTGTATATTGAACCAACCCTGCATTTTTTGGATGAAGCCTACTTGGTCATGGTGGATGATATCTTTTATATATTGTTGTATACGGTTTGCCAAAATTTTATTGAGAATTTTCGCATCAATATTCACGAGGGGAATTGGTCTGTAATTCTCCTTCTTTGTTGTGTCTTTGAGTGGCTTGAGTATTAGGGTGATTGTGGCCTCATAGAAGGAATTAGGCAATATTCCTTCAATTTCTACTGTGTGAAATAGTTACATCATTTTCCCTCTTCTGTCCCCTCTTCAACCCTGCTCATGTACTCCCCCTTTCTCTTTCAAATTTATAGTCTCTATTTCTTTGGTGTGTGTGTGTGTGTGTGTGTGTGTGTGTGTGTGTGTGTGTGTGTACATATATCCTAAGATATATCAACAGAACTTACTTGATCCATGTAATATTACTTGTATGAGTATGAGTTCAAAGCTGACCACTTGGTATTGGATAACCAATCTGGGGACTCTTCTCTAGGGGGAAGACTCTTGTCTACAGATGCTGCCCATGACTCCTCCTTCTATGTCAGCATGCCAGTTGATGTCGTTCAGGTCATTTTAGGAAACCAGGTTGATGAGACTTCATGGCTGTAGCTTCTCTGACATTTCTAGGAGATTCAGTCTCACAGCAAACTTTGTTTTCCTCTGACTCTTAGAATCTTCTTGTCCCCTCTTTGCCTATAACCCCCGAGCCTTAGAGGGCACCAAATGATCACTTATTCTTTGAATATTGATCAATTGAGTTTTCTGTAATGGTTTTATTTTATTTTATTTTATTTGAGACAGAGTCTTGCTATCTTGATAGATTGTTGCTGGCTCAACACTCTCTATGCACCGCCAGTTTGGGCACAACTGAGGCAGTCCTTCTGTGTTAGCCTCACAAGTGCTGAGATTACAAGTATGTACTACCACACTCAGATTTGGGGCCATTATTAGGTAAAATAATCACTTCAACAGGAGCACTCAATTGAAGTCATAACCTAGACTTCTACCTACTAATTATCTTCCAGGCAGGAAGTGTCACCGGGGGATGTTCCACTTCCTGGGCAGGATGGAGTGGATTCAGCAGGAACTCACCATGCAGGTCAGAAGTAAGTAACTTAGAACATATGAACTTCTGAAATTTTCATAATATTTTCAATCTCAAGTGATTTGGTAACTGAAAATTTAAAGAAGTCAAACTGCTGACAAAAGAAAACTGCTATTTTTAAAAATTAATTTGTTTATTTACATCTTGACTGATGTTTACCGTCACTCCTCTCCTTCCAGTCCCTCCCCTTTGAGTCTGCTATATTTTAATATTGGTTATTTTGTTAACTTCTACTGAGCCACAAATAATTTAAGTTTTACCACGGGTATAGCTATGAAAAAACATGCAATTTGGTATTATCTTTAGCTGTAGATAGCTACTGGGAATCTTAGAACATGTTCCCTTTAGACAAGAGGAGACTAATGTCAGTCATTCTGGTGCACACCTAGGAGTAGGAAGCAGACGCAGGAGGAGTATGGATTTGAGGTCAGTGTGGGCAGCACAGCAAGACCCTGTCTTAAAACAAGACAATAAAACAGCAGAAGACTAGGACATTATTAATTCAGGAGGGAGTAGGAAGCAGGTCTGTCTACTCAAGTCATCAGTCTCAGTTTACCAATGATCCCATGTCTGATTAGCATAGTCAGAAATTTGAAACTTTCAAAAAATATGTGTATATATACATGTGTGTGAGTGTGTGGGTGGGTCCATGTGAGTGCTGTGCCCAAGAAAGCAAGCTGAAGAAGGTGGTAGATCTCCTGGAGCTAGAGTTATAGGGGTCTCTGTGGGCTACCACACTTGGGTGTTGGAAACCAAACTCAGGTTCTCTGAACTCTTAATCATAAAGGCATCTCGCCATGCCCAGCATACAAACTTCAAAAAAGTTACAAAACAGTAATTACATTATGATCCTGACAGTTTTGGAAAAGTGTATATTAATACATAAAGATTTGTGGCTGTTGTGGGTGAATTGTGTGTTCATGCCCTCACCTCCATCTTTGGCGATGAAGCCTTTGAGAGGATCATTCAGCAGAAAGTGGGACCTAGGGTGGGCTCTGCACTAGTCTGACTGATCTGAGTGATATTCTTCTAATAAGAGGAGTAGAGAAAAGGCTAGTGAATATCAGTGAGGTGAGGTCACCTGCAAGAAAAGACTGAAGCTTCAAGAGAAACCACAACAACAACTCTCACAAACTTTGACCATCTAGCATCCTGAACTGTGGGAAAATTTATTCTTGTTGCTTGCATTTTCTGATTGGGGTACTTTATTATCCTTGGTGTAGAGGAATCTTTGGCAGACTCAATTTGTAAAAATTAATTCATTCAATTAAAAATTTGTGGCCAAAACAAAAACAAAAGTAAAAAACTCTAAAAATTCTTCATATGTGATTATATTTTTGTTAGTGTTACTGTTGTTTCTATTATATGTTTAGTACTTAATGATTATTGTATGAACTTTACAACTACACAAGCAGTGCAGCCTATCTAACTTTAGGAGGAAAATTCATTGTAGGAGCTATGGTTTAAATACTGGTTAAATAGCATTCGGAACTGTGTTTGCATCATTAAAGTTAAAAAATGTATAATGTTAATTTTGTCGTAAGAGCTTCAATTTGCTCACCAAACCTGTGAAAAACTTTTCTCTATGACTTTGATGACCACATTACCATATATGAGTATGGGAAATGCCTATACATTAAACTTGAGATTTTTTTTTATTATTGTAAGTTGTTGCAATAAGGTAAGTACTGCTTACAGCAAGTGTTTTTTCACAAAAAAGAATGGAAAATTATTTTTTTGTCTCATGTGCCTCAGAGGTTAATAATGTGTATGTACATGCATGTTATTAGAAATACAAATGAACAAACATTTGTTTACTAAAGACACAGTGCTGATAGGCACTAAAAAGAAATGCTGCTACTCTTGTTTTGTACACTAGAGGGAGATCACGATTCGTGGAAAAAAAATGAATGCACCCTTTCAAAGAAGTGAGCAGATTTTTTTTTTTTCTCTTTTTTACTGAGCCGCTATTTTCTTTCCAGGGAATTAGTATTTATCTACTTGGCCCAGAAACTTTAGAAGTATAGTCATGATTGAGAAGATTTATTGATATATGAGGACATAATAGGAGCTAGTAAAGTTAAGATTCTTTTATATGTTTGATTAGTTGCCAGACAAACAAGCATGCCACATAATTATGGTGTACATGCCCTACTCTGTTATACAAATAGAAATGCTTTTTGGGTTACACAAGATGCACAGGTTTTTTAGTATCTATTCTACACACACATATACACACACAGGCATGCATACACACACATATACACACACAGGCACACACACATATACACACACAGGCATGCATACACACACATATACACACACAGGCACACACACATATACACACACAGGCATACACACACATATACACACACAGGCACACACACACACATATACACACACAGGCACACACATATATACACACACAGGCATACACACACATATACACACACAGGCACACACACACATATACACACACAGACATACACACATATACACACACAGGCACACACACACATATACACACACAGGCATACACACACATATGCACACACAGGCACACACACACATATACACACACAGGCATGCATACACACACATAAACTGCTGTGGATTGTTGAGCATGGCTTGAGTAAGACAGCTAGTGGTGAGGAAAAGTTTGGTTCCCCAGTTCCTGTCACAAAAATGCCATTTCAATTCAAGCTCTGAGTATTTAAAGCTGCACCAAGAGAGGAAAAAAACGAAGACTTTATTACTTGTGAAATAATTTCTTTCTCTTAGAAGATAATATTCAATTTTCTTACTGTACTCATGTCTAGAAAAGTAAAGGATCGAAAGATTAAAAGCAAGCATAACTTTCAATTAAAGCATAAATTAGAATCAATCTGGGACTATTGTGGCATGAGACTTGGAGAGAGCTTCTACTCTGAGAAGTCAGCTCGAGGCACATTGATTTACAGTCTTGGGTGATGTCAGAACTGTAATTATCTAAAACTGGGCAGATGTTCTAGCAATACTTAGCTTTGGGAGATTAGAGTAAGTTTGACTAGGGAGACAGAAAAAAATGGTTACCTTGTTTTTAACATTAGATAACAAGTCTCAGAGGTAGACAGTAGCCCTGGAGGGGAGTGGGGATGGGGGTCACTGTTGGAGTGAGCTGATGAAAAAGGAGGCAACATCCAAAACTACCCTGCTTCTCTCCTCTGTGTCTCAAGAGGTAATTAGGTCAGCATACTAACTTCAGATGCTATTAAACACATCATGTTTTACTTTGATTATTCCTTAGCTAAAGTTTCTAGACATGTAGTATTCAGAACAAAGTGAAATATTTTAAGAAATATCTAGGCAGGGCAGGATATTTGCTATTACCAATGTTCAGCAATATATGTTCTCAAAACACAGGTAGAGGTAAATAAGAAGGCTTGAAGCAGTTGTTAATAACTGATGTGTTGGACTTCTGAGTATGATGGCAGATTAGACGCTGCCTCCATGTGACCTATTATGGAGAACAGTTGGTATGAGAAAATATAGATTTTTTTTTCTAAATAGAGAAAGAGAGAACTTAGAAATCCATAAAGGCACTGATGGAACATAAGAAAAGAGGAAGAATGCACAGAAAAGAAGCTGTGTGCATACAGAGCAGGTGAGCTGGGGAGGAAGCTGAAACCCCAGTCAACAGGTAACATGGGGTGAAAAGAGGACTCATTAGTTAAGATCACTTGTTTCTGCAGAGGACCTTGGCTCTATTTCCAGCACTCACATGGCAGCTCACAAGTGTCTGTACTCTGGTTCCAGTGGATCCAATGTCTTCTTCTAACCTTTCTGGGCACCAGGCACCCACATGCTGCACAGGCATATGTATACATATGCAAAACACTCACATACACAACAGATAAAATAAATCTAAAAGCAAGCAAGCAAACAGAAAGAATCAAGGCAGGTAACCCTAGTGAAAGGAGACTGGAAGTCCTAATGTTATCATAAAGAACAAAACCTCTCTCAGGGTGGAGACCTGTCATGAACAAATACTGCTTTCAGCTTTAATCAGAGAAACTTCTTTTTGAAATGAGTGGTACTGAAGGCAGAGAAAGATGTGGCCAAGAATAAGTGACAGTCAAGAGTTCATCCTTAAACAGGATACTCATACCACCCTCTCTCTACGGCTCAGGGAACACTGTGTAACAGGATCCAGAAAGAATGTATGAAGGGCTGTAAAATGCTGTGTTTTGGATATATCACAGCCATTGCAATCGCAATCTCACAGCAGCTGCTGCTGCCACCCCGGGCCTTCACAAGGCCGGGCCTGTCAAAAGTCTATCATAGATTAGGGCAGAGCTCATGGGACCCTGCCCTTTCCTGCTGAACTACTAGCCACTGGTGGATTCCAAGGGAAGACAGTGATTTTCTTTAGTTGTATGCTCATGAGTGAGTCCACCAGACTCCAATGTGTCCAAATAGATATCCCTAGTTATACTCAGTGGGTCACAGGACAAAACAGAAAGACATACAAAAAGGGACTTGCAGGAAAGGGATGCTTTGAAAGGACAGGGAGGAAAATAAAAAGGGCAGGAATAGCACATAGACATGTATGAATTCATGATTTAGTCATGATCAAAATTTATTATGAAGACTACTGAGCTTCATTCAATAGGCCTCATGCTTCCGTTGGAGTGGAAGATGGAAATAGTTTCTAAAATATTTCTGAGAATATTTACAAACACTTGTGGGAAATTATCTCCTATGGCTTCAATGCCATTGAAATTTGCTTTGTGGAAAGAAAGCAATGTTTTAGAATGTGAAGACTACAAAGATGTAAATAAAACATTTTGAAAGATAATAAATGTGAAAACACAGGAAGAAAGATTGCATGATTACTGGAGTAATTAACTTGATTTGTTTAAAAAGAACAGTTGGAAGTATTAATATGAAAATGTATCAAAAGTGAGTATTTGCTCAGATGCAGCTCTTGAAATAATGAGGGCTTTAAATAATCCAGTTTGAAGGAACATCAACATAATGGCGGTCTAACCAAAATTATGAAGGGGAGTCAGCTCACTAAATATACTGGCTTTATAACATACTTGGCAAAACATTCACATGATTTATGGAAATATTACTATTTTTGCAGCAGGATGCCAAACTCTTATTTTTTAAAACATAGAACAATGCCTTCTGAATACTATTTGTGCTTGAGTGAGGAAGAATCACAAAAGTATAGGACATGGACAAAGCAGATCAAGGAGTGAGTCACTAGGGTGCAGTTTGGGGAGTGTGTGACATGTAGAGACTACTCAGCTGGGATGCAACTGACAGCTATGTGAAACAATCAGGGGCTTCTTTACTATCGGTCTTTTGGGCTTCAAAATAGTGTTAATCTCCACAGATGTATTTCTGGTCTAGGTTTGTGAGGGTCTATAACATAATGGCATAGAACGTGTCCAGTCTAGGAACAGGCAAGAAGGGAACAGAGTGTACCTCCTGACCCCTCCATTGAATAAGAAAGAAGAGGTATGAGCCAGGCTATTCACTGGCAAGAAGGTGTTGATTTTGGAAGTGGCCTATACTGGGAGTGTGCATAAAGGGAGCAATAGAACAACTATTACCATTTGTTCCTGGCATAAAAAGAGGCTTTGAGTAGGGTTAGAAGCAATTTCAATCTGTAAAACCTGGGTCCTAACAATGATTTTGCTTTTTCTGGAAAACCTTTCTCACCTTGCTCTGGGAGCCCAGTTGGCTGGTTCTACCAAAGTGGTAGTTGGAAGCAACAGCAAGATTATGAGCAAAATGAGGCATTGCAGGAAGAACCATGGCAGAACATGAAGTTCTGACAGCATGGAGATAGAGGCCTCATTTGCATATTCTTTCCTGTCTTTTCTTTTTCTTTTCTTTTTTTGTAAGACAATGGAGATTTGGCATATAGTATGACAATCCTCTCAGCCATCATCATTAAAGTTTCTTTTTGCATTGGACACCAATTACCACAGAAACTCATAACTACTCAAAGTGCTAAGAACAAGTAACTGTTGAGTATGTCCTGTAAGTGGGACCCTTGTATCATTGCCTTCAAGATGCATGAATATCATGAGAGAGAGACAGAATGGATCAACTGCAGGAAGGGGATGATTGATGTGAAATGTTGCCTTCTGTACACAATACAGCTTTTGCATGTGATCTGTGTAACTGTGGTCACTGGCACAAGACTGGACCATCACCACTTCATCATGCATGGCAGAAGAACTCATGAGGCTCCATTACTGACTAAGAGGCTGTGGCTAGTTAATGGGTCTCTAGGGAGATGTATAGTTTTCTTTGGTGGTGTAGTCATTGATAAATTGTCTATACTCCATTGAAAAACTCATGTTCCTGTAATACAACTCAATGAGTAAACAAAAAGGATAAAGTAGAAAGGGGCTTGTATGGAACAATCTCCATGGGAGAGACAGATGTGTGTGAAAGAGAGGGAAATAAGGATGAAAAATAGCCTAGACCCAGTATGTGTATGTATGGAATTGTCAAATAATTAAAAACCAATTTAATGTTAATGTAACAAAAATAACAACTTGGATTTATGGTGTTTGGTTTCCTATTTAACTTTCCATCCATTTGGTTCTTCATTGTTTTCTTTAGCAAATATCAGTTAAGTACCTACTATGGACTGATGTGTTAGGTATTAGCATAACAGAAGTATCAAACCCTGTTGTAGAGCTTTTTCTCCCCCTAATAGAATAATCATACAAGTAAACTCAAATTCATGCCCATGTAAAAGGTGCAATTTGTAAGTTTGCAAACAATACAGGAGGGGCAGACAAGGAGCCAGGGCAAATTTCCTATAAAAGCACGTGTGTGAGTTACATCCTGAAGGAAAGCTGAAGAGCCAGAGAGGAAACTGAGAAAGTTAGGAAGGGAAGAACAGAAGCATGCTGTATGTTCTGGAAAGGGCAAGTACTTCAGAATGCCTAGTGTCCAGGAGGCATGAGGAAGGAAGCAGGGGATGACTCTAGTGACACAGGGGAGGACTTGTGAGCTAAATTTACTTTGTTTGGTTTTTGAAGATTGGATTTTTCTGTGTAACAGTCCTGGATGTCCTGGAACTCACTTTGTATACCAGTTTGGCCTCAAACTCACAGAAATCAGCCTGTGGCTGCCTCCAAACTACTGGAATCAAAGGCATGTGCCACCTCGCCTGGTTGAAAAAACAATGAAAACTCTTTTTTCTGAAATTGTTGGGTAGCTGTTGTAGAAGTGATATGATCAGACTTGAGTGAGGAATTTCCATTGGGAGTTTTGTGACTTGCTCCAGGCCAAATTCCAAGGAGGTAAGACCTCATTTGTTTTGTTGACAAGTAGTGTTGAAATTTATGTTAAATATTTAATAAAACCTGAAGTATCAAGAGATCAACACCCAGTCAAAAACTAGACAGATTTAGCAGAGGAATTTCTTCATCTTTGATTACAAGGTCAAACAGCTGGGCTTCAATGGCACACACCTTTAATCTCAGCACAGGGAAAGCTGGGAGTGGTGACCTATGCCCTTAAACCCATAACTCCAGAGACAGAACTTTCTGGGAGTTCAAGGCTGACTTCCAAATAGAGTAGCTCCCGCCTTTAATCTTAACTTGGATGGGTTACAGCTGGGAAGAAGGGGATTTAAGGCAGTGTAGCAAACCAGTGTAGGCAGAAGCAACCAGGAGCCAGGCTGAGGAAGTTGCAAGAAAGCTGGGTGAGATTTGATTGTGGTATTTCCTCTCTGATATTTTAGCCTTTCCCTGATATTCAGTCTCTTTCAGTACAATCTGAATTCGTGCTACAGAGGAATGTAGTCAGAAATTTCTGTTCCTCCAGAAACTCTCAAATATCTGGCAGCTCCTTCTCAAATAACTGACACAGAAACTATTACTTAGAAATGGTCAGCCACTAGATCAAGCTTAGTACTAACCAGCTTTTGCACTTAAATTAGGCCATAATTCTTACCTATGTTTAGCCATGTGGCTTGGTACTTTTTCTCAGACCATCATTATCATCTTGCTTTCTCTGTGTCTGGCTTCTGACTGTGTTTATGCTGTGATTCTTTCCAGAATTCTCCTACTCTGGCTACCCCACCTATACTTCTTGTCTGCCTACTGGCCAATCAACATTTTATTATACCAATATTAGTGACACATTTTTTTACAGTATACAAGAGCATTACCTCACAGCAGGGGAGGAGCAAGGTGGGGTGAGCAAGATGTTGCCTGGTGGCATTTATTTTCTTGGAATGCAGAATTTGAAGTGGCCTCTGAAAGTGTGTCAAGAGAAGGTAGGTATGTATAGTTCAAAGAGACAGGTGAGCTTTTATTTCGACATTAGAGGAAGATGAGAGTGAAGTTTAGGAACTGAATGTCAAGATTGGTTTTGAGAGCTTGTGGTGTGTGAGCTTATCCTGCAGAGGTCATCACCATGGAGAAGGTTAGTGTTTGGACTGAGACAGAGATGAAGTTTGGTAAGCAAGTAGGAGAGAAAGTCAAAGGAGAAATGGAAGTCAGCTCAAAAGAAACAGTGATATGATGAACATGGGATTTAAGATGATTCATTATTATTATTATTATTATTATTATTATTTTGGTTAATTTGATACAAGCTAAAGTCATATGGGAAGAAACTCAGTTGAAAAAATACCTCTGACAGATTGGTCTGTGGGCAACTCTGATGGGGCAAGTTTTGATTAATGAATGAGGTGGGAGGGTCCAGCCCCAGTTCATTGTAGGAGGTATTACCCTTTGGCAGGTGGTCCTGGCTGGTATAAGAAAGGCTGATTAAGCTATGAGGAACAAGCCTCTGCTTATTTTCTTTTTTTTAAATTAATTTATTTTTTAAGGATTAAACACAAATGGCAAATTCTTAACCAAATTAAACAAAAAAGGCAAGACCTACTTCAATAAAACTAGAAATTCAAAGGCAAACATTATAACAGATATGAATGGAATTCCAGAAAATCATAAGGACATACATTATAAATTTGTTTCAATAACTTGAAGATTCAGAAAAAACTGTGCTTTTAGATATCAAAATTAAACCTAAATTCAATGAATGATTTTAACAAATGCATACTTTGTAACTTTGAAATACTAATAAAGTACTCTATACTAAAAATAAAAACTGCACTAACAGAAACAAACACAAAACACAGTCAATAAGACAAAACGACAGCCTACAGAATGAGAAAAGATTTTTTACCAACTCTTACAAGTGACAGAGGATTGATCTCTAAAATATATAGACAACTCAAACTAGAGCCCAAAACCCTTAAAAACCCAATTAAAAAATGGGATTCAGAACTAAAAAGGGACTTCTCAGCAGAATTAAAAATGGCTGAAAGACACTTGAAAAAGTACTCAACTTCTTTAGCCATCAGAGAAATGCAAATCAAAACAACTTTGAGATACCACCTTACACCTGTCAGATTGGTTAAGATTAAAGACACAGATGAGAGCCTATGCTGGAGAGAGTGCGGAGCAAGGGGAACACTCCTTCATTGTTGTGGGAGTGTAAGCTTGTTCAGCTACTCTGGAATGCAGTATGGTGGTTTCTCAGAAAACTGGGTATCAATCTCCCCAAGGATCCAGCAATACCATTACTGGGCATATGCCCTAAAGATGCACATTCACACTCCAAAGGCATTAGCTTAACTGTGTTCATAGCAGCATTATTCATAATAGCAAGAACCTGGAAACACCCTAGATGCCCCTCAACTGAAGAATGGATTAACAAGCTGTGATACTTTACACAATGGAGTACTACTCAACAGTAAGAAAAAAAAATGATACTCTAAAATTTGCAGGCAAATGGATGGATATGGAGAATATGGTTCCTGCCTTGAGTTGCTGCTCTGACTTCCCTCAGTGACAGACTATATGTAACATGAAATAAACCCTTTCTTCACCAAGTTATTTTGGATCATGGTGTTTGTTACAGCAATAAGAAACAAACTAAGACAGGAACAAAGGACTCAGAAAGAGGCTAATAGAGTTGGAAAAAATGGCAAGGGTAAAAAAATTTACCTTGAGATGTAGACTTGTTGGAAATAAAATAGAGCTAGATGTGGAAATATGCAAAACAATGCAAACTGGCAACTGAATCATAAAATGGATGCCGTGTTATTTAAACATTTAAAGGTAGGAACCAGGGAGATGGCTTAATGGATAAGAGCATTTGCTACAGAAGCACAGGATCTGAGTTCAATTTCCCAATACCCATTTTAAAACCTTGGCATGGCAACATGTACTTATAACCCCAGCATTGGTGGAGGCTGGGAGCACTGGATAGTTAATCTGTCCAAACCACCAAGTTTGTGGTTCAGCATAAGATTGTTCTTGGGCCCTTCAGTGTTTCTGCAATGACTATTCATCTTGACTACATCTGGAATTAACTAAAACCTATGGTGATATATGGTATATTTAACAAAAATAGTCTGGAATATAAGAGGACAGAGGCACCCATAGAGCCAAGCCATGAAGATCAGGGAGTGGTGATCCATGTCTTTAATTCCAGCACTCTGGAGATAGACCGAGATCCTTTGGAACAGAGCCAGGAGGTAGTGGCATGTAACTTTAATACCAGCACTAGGAAGGTTGAACCAGGAATTGAGATAGCAGGGCAAGGAAAGAAAGATAAGGCAGCAGAAAGCAGTTCTTCTCTTTTGCCTACAAGTCCAGTTAGGAGATAGGACCTACCCTGTTCTGGCCTGAGGACTTGGATTTTATTATAATACTAAGTAGAATTTGTGCCATAAAAATGCAAGCTGCTGGCAACATCTGTGAGGGATTTTTAATTAAAACATTTGAAGTGGGAAGATTCATTTTTAATTTGGGAAGTTACACCTTCAGTCTAGATCTTTTTTGAGGTGAAATGATCTACCATTAAGTGTGCTGCATTTTCTGCTGGCATCCTGTATAGAAGATATGGAAGAAGACAGATTGTATTTTAATCTGTTTGTTCTCACTCTGATTGGTGAGTCCATTCCTTCACTGGTATTACAACCTACTTCTTTGGGATTCTGGAGACCAGCTGAGATTTCCAACCTCATAGACTGAGCAACTACTGGATTCCTGTAAGCCTTTCTACTAAATCACCTTCATATATACACAGAGATTCATTCTGTATGTTCTGTCACTCTACACAACCCTGACTGATACAGTTGCTAAAGTGGAGACAGGTACAGCTTAGTAAATTTAGCAACAGTAGAGCCAGGACAGAATGAGGAGTGGAAAAGGATATACTGAACTTCAAAATTCTCATTCTAATGGTGGAATTGACTAGGCAATGGTAACATAGAGGACAAGATCAGGGGTACACATATCCCAGCTCTATAGAGGGTATGAATCATTTTATTTTTGCAATTTTAATTTAATTACAGCATTTTTTCCTTCCCCTTTCTCCCTCCAAATCTTCCCATGCATGCCTCCTTGGACTCCTTCAAATCCCTGAATTTGCCTTTCCAGAATTTTTAAGTGAGCTTTCTTGTTGAAATTCCTGAACTCCTTTTTTCCCACTAATTGTTATTGCATTCATATATATATATATACATACATACATAACCTGCTAGGTTTGTATAATGCTACCTGTGATAGTTTGAATAGGATGGCTCCCATAGACTCATGTGTTTAAATGCTTGGCCTATAGGGAGCAGCACTACTAGGAAAGGGGACCTTGTTGGAGTAGGTTTGGCCATGTTGGAGAAAGTGTGTCACTGTGGGGGCTGGCTTTGAGGTCTCATATATGCTCATGCCATGCCCAGTGTCTCATTTACTTCCTGTTGCCTGAGGGATCAAGATGTAGAACCCTCAGCAACCCCTCCAGCACCAGTCTGCCTGCATGCTGCCGTGTTTCCTGCCATGACAATAATGGACTAAATTTCTGAGCCACAATTGCATGTTTTTCTTTCTAAGTATTGCTCTGGCTATGATTTTTTTCAGGTGATAGAAGACCTAAAACACTACTTATATGTATGCTTTCAGGGCTGACCATTTGGCAGTGCACAACCAATTGGTGTACTTTTCCCTGGGAAGAACATCATTCCTGTCCCAGCTTCCTTGGGTGCCTGTAGTTCTTTGAATAGGGTTGAGGCCTTGTGGAGTTTTCTCAGTCTGCTTTGGCATGTCTGTTGATGTCATCCTTGTTCAACTCATTTTGGGTGACCACATTGGTGGAAGTAGACAAAATTTAAGAGCAGACAGGACATTGGGAGGGGACAGCTACTGCCCAGCTCTAGGTGACAGTTGCCATTTGGAACGATAGAGCTTGATTGCTAGAAATTTCCATTTTTAGGAGAAATGGTAAATCATTTTTTTTAAATGTGAAATGTCCCATTTTCAAATATTGGCAACTAGTTTTGAAAAATACTCTGACAGCCAAACAAAGCAATTTTTCTACAAGCTGCCAGTTTTCAACCTCTAGGATAGAAAGGATTATATCCAGACTTTCTGAGATGCACAGTGAGGCTGGCTTTTTAAATTATAGTGAATATCTTCATAGAGATCATTGCAGTAATTTGATCAGGTATCAGGGCTCCTGGAAAGCTAAGGACCAACCAGTTGCATTTGGCACTCTAGATAAAACCTAATTCATGCCACATTTCTGTCATTTTCAAGATCATTTTGGATTCTTTTGAACTCTCTTTGGTCTTCATGAAAAAGAACAGGGATGTTGTAATGTTCCAATTCAGTTTTGCCTTTCCAGAATTTTTAGGTGAGCTTTCTCATTGAATGTGTGCTTTGTATGTTTTCAGAAACCTCTTCACACCAGTAACTGTGTTTTAAAAATTTCCAGTAATGTGCTCAGAGGTCCGGAGTGGGAACCAGCAGAAGGCTGAAGGTGAACAAACGAAGCCTTTCATCTGGTCCCAGGTATGCCTGGCTTATACTTAAGAGGCTGTTAGCTGCCTGGAACACTGAAGGACTGTTAAACAGCCCCTTTCCTTTTAAACAGAGTGGGGCATCATTGGGTGGACTGAGGTAGGACTTGAAAATGTCATGCATGTTTAACTATAGGCTTTCGGAGCTCATTTACTGAAGTGTATGCTTGATTTCTGTTCAGTCTTTCTAAGCTTGAGCATTCTTGCTATTGAGAAATCTTTTCCTGTGGGTATTTAAATACCCCAATAACTCATTCATATTCAAATCCTTCCCATAGTACATTTCTAATTTCCTTTAGAAGTCTTTGCTGGAACTGTTTTTGGTTCCTCAGCCCCAGGCGATTCCCTGGGCCAGATGTTTCCATCTCCTGTGCAGTAAGCCCCCAGGCCACATTCACATGGCAGGAGGAGCTGGAGCAGCTGACACTGGAACCCCTACTGCCTTAGCTGCCAAACTCCACTGAACTCTGACGTAATGCAACTGCATTCTCCATTTGTAATTTGTTCCTGTTCTGCTTTTGCTTTTCAGCTTCTGCTGTGCTCCTCTTACCCTCACCCCACAGTTTCTGCACACACCCCTCAGATTTCTGAGGTACCCAGCCTGCTTGACTGTGCACAGGATCCAATTTGCCAGCTTTGCCATGAATCACAGTTCGTCTCGGTCGTGCTCACACTTGCTCTTGAGAGGCCCTGGGCTCTGCTCCAGACTAGCTCTCCACACGTTACTGTCTTTGGCTCTGGGTCCTGTTGTCTGTCTCTGGCTGCCTGCCCGCCCCACACTGCCTTACTGCTTGGTGTGGATTTGCTGATTTTCTGTGACACTTGAAACAATAGAAGCTGACAAGTTCTTAACTTGTATGTTTCTCTAGTTTTTCTTGGCACTTCATTACATAGTCCCTAATCACAAATGAAACTTTCCAGGTACCCAGCAATGTGGACTTTAATCAAATGCCAGAGTCAGTGTCAAGACTGGTAGAAGTGACCATGTAGGAACATGTCTCATCACATGGTGGGAAAACTTGTTTATGGTCATTTCCAAATGGAGAGACATCCCCTGAACTTGAGTGGGGTGGCTTTCTCAGTTACCAGAGATAATCTGATCCCTGATGATGGGAAAATAGTTTTTTTTAAATAAATTATGGCTCCTTAACGAATTAAATAAAGATACTTCATAATTTTAATCTTCCACATTTTTGTCTTCTGAATATAGTATGCTTGCTTACAAAGGAAAATATTTATATCCTTTTTAGATACTTTCATTAGTTTACCATCTTTTTGAGATTGAATTGACTTTCATTTGATTGAAATGTTAGAATATGTCAACAGCTGATAGATATCAGAGCTATATTAAAATGTTTATTTATCATTTTTGTTATATGTGTATGGGTATTTTGCCTGCATGTATGTCTATGCACCATTTGTGTGCCTGGTATTGTAGAGGCAAGAAGAGGCTTTCAGATCATCTGGAACTGGAGTTTTAGATGTTTGCAACTGACAGTCTTTATGTGGGTGCTAGGATTGTACCTGAGACCTCTGGAAGAGCAGCCAGTGCTCCTAAACATTGAGTAATCTTTCCACCTCCCTATCCTGACAAGTTAAAATAATTTACCAGTTTTATTTTTTGCCACACAGTAAGGAAATTGGTACATTAGTAATAATGTTAATACTAATAGAAAGTGTGATTATATTTTTGCTACACAGTCGACACCACATTAAGGATTTTGCATATTTTACCTAATTCTCTAAACTGTTATTTAACATAGTGCCTAATGTTACCCATATTTTATAATGAAGGAGCCTCAAATAGAAGGATTAGTAACTTACTCATGCTTGCAAAGCTAACTGTGCTAGAGTGGAATTTGAGCCCAGATTTGTAAGGTTCCCAATGTGCACCTCTGAACAGGAAAATATTTTATATATTTTTTTGATTCCACATTGTCCCTCAAATTTGTATACTTCTTCCACTCCCTTGTGAAATGATATCTGGATATACTTTCTCATCCTACTAAAATGCACTTATGCAAATGTGTTATACACTAGAGGGGAGTATGTCAGAAATCAAGAAATCAAGGTAAGTCTATTATCTGGGATCATATTCTAATTTTTCCACGTATTAAGTGTGTGGATTCTAGGAAATTATTTCTTTGCACTGCCTTTACCTTAATTATATAACTACTCCTAGTATTTTGTTCATTTGATGGCTGTGAAAATTAAATGAGGTGTTATATTCATACATACATATATATGAATTACTTTCAATGGTGTTTGCATATCCTAAGTGATTAAAGATAAATTAAGATACACTTTACAAAAACTGAAAATAGATTGCTATGGTGATACATATATAAAAATCAGTCTGTAATATCAGAAGAGAATCAACCACAGAGTCAGGCCATGAAGGTCAGGGAGTGGTGACCAACACCTTTAATCCTAGTTTTAAGAATGTTGAAAGAGGAAGTTATGATAGCTAGGCAGAGGGAGAGAAAAGAGGTCTTTCAGCTTTTCCTGATACTTCCTTGGTGGGCTATGGGGGGAGAGTTTTGGAATCGGAGAATTTAGTGGAGACAGGCCTGAGGAGTTGGCCAGTGAGAAGTAGCTGTGGTTTGTTTTTCTGTCTCACTAATATCCCAGTTTTGCCCCAATATCTTGGCTCTGATTTTCATTATATACCAAATAGAATTCGTGTAATAGATTGCCCTAGTTAATTTTCTATCATTGTGAAGAGACACCATGACCAAGGCAACTTATAAAAGAAAGCATTTAATTGGGGACTTGTGTACAGTATCAGAGGGTGAGTCCATGAGCATTATAGTGAGCAGCATGCATCAGGCAGGTAAGTATGACACCAGAGCAGCAGCTGACAGTGTATCTTAACTGCAAGTTGGAGGAAGGAAGAGAGAGAGAGAGAGAGAGAGAGAGAGAGAGAGAGAGAGAGAGAGAGAGAGAGAGACACAGAGAGACAGAGAGAGAGAGAGAGAAAGAAAGAAAGAGAGAGAGAGTCATGAGATAGCTAGAACAGTATGAACTAGTGAAACCTCAAAGCACACTCCTAGTGACATACCTCCTCCAACAAGGCCACACCTCTTAATCCTTCCCAAACATTTCTACCAAATGAAGAGCAAGCATTCAAATATATGAGCATATGAGGCCATTCTCATTAAAACCACTGCAAAGAACTACTGTATGACTCAGATCTACCACTGTTGAGTATACATTTGAAGGATTTGAAGTCAATCTGCCACAGCCAAATTGCCCACCAGTTTTATTTATGCAATATTCACAATAGCCGAATTATGGAACCAACCTAGCAGTCTATCAGCAGATAATTGAATACAAAAAGTGCTACATATTCAGAATCAAGTCTCATGCAGCTGTAAAGAAAAAATAAAATTATGGTACTCATAGTAAAATTGATGTAACTGGAAATCATTGCTAAGTAAGTAAAATATAATAGACCTAGAAAGCCAAACATCATATTTTATCTCAAAAAGAACCCAGATTTTAAATTATACACATGTGCATTAATATGTGTATGTGTGTGTATACATAAGTTGTAAAACTAGAAAGAGAAATCTTAAAGGAGGAAAAAATGGAAAGGGTAAAGGAATACATATAATGTTGCAGAAAGAGGCACTATCTGGAGGAAAAAGGGATCCAGCAGGAGTACAAATTATCACAATAGGGAAGAGTAATTAATGAGAAAAAACTGTAAGGACATATGTAGAAAGATATCATAATCAGATCTATTAATAATGGAAGGCAGCTGGATGATATAAATAACCAATAACTTAAAAATAAATACAATGTGCCATCACAGAACTTACATCCAACGATGAATACAGGTACAGGCAGAGAGAGATACATGGCTGATCACTGGCTGAGTCCCTGGTCCAGCTGAGAGCAGGGGAAAACAGTCTATATGAGCAAGGGGATAGGGCTTATGAGAAAAATTCCCACAGTGATGGCTGGCTGGAGTTCTGGGGAGCTCACTGAATTAACATAGCTACCTAGGAACCATCAGGAAAAGGAAGTAGGCCCTCCTAGAATAAGCAACTGTCCACTGACATGGGCAGTATGTGGAGCCTCGAGCGGGAGTGATCAGACTGTGTTTCTGTGCATGAGCTGGCACTTTGGAGCCCAAATTGGTGAACTACTGATATGTTCATTGGGCTTATGTTGAGCTCAAGCTGTGCTTTTGCTCTAAATTCTTCCATACTGTGTAAAACTGATTTTTCAGACTATGCCATGATGGATTTTTTTTTTAATTTTACCATCATCTTTATTACTGAAAAAACAACCAAAATGTCATCAGTTTATTTGGGTTGTAGCCAAGAAATCCACCAAATGTAAAGCGGCTAGTTAGTGCTTGATAAAGCAGGTGTTTTTTGGTTTGTTTTTGTTTTTCCAGCAGAAGTTTTCGAAACCATGATCTCATGCATCCTCAAACTTGCCATGTAGCTGAATTCTCCTTACACTACCTCCCAAATGCTACATTAGAAACATGCCACCATGCCCAGCCTAAATTTTCAACACTGTTTAACTTACACATTTTAATTAAGGGGACTTAATGGTCTCAGGCTGCTTCTTATGGGTCCATGTGCTAAATATCACACACATAAGAACAGTAAAATCTTACAGAATCAAAGAAATGCCTGCTTCTCATAAGCATAGTACAGAGCAAGTAACACAGAGACAGCCACATTTGTAATGTATATGGACCAAGATAGAGATGCAATGACTGTTCAAGAAATGTGGAATATTTTGTTTTGAGTAAAGAAAGGTACTCTGCTCTGAAAAAAAAATAACAAACTCAGTGACCATCCAAGTCAGCCTTTGGCCCTCAGACATCACCTGTGCCTTCCTGTGACTCCATTTCTTTTTCTTTATTTTTATTTTTTTTCTTCTTTATTTTGTATTTAACAAAAAAAAGTAACATGAATTTAAAATGAGGAAAAGTTAACAATAACTATGAACAGGATAAGAATCATAAGCATGGCATATCAAGGGTGGTAATGCAAATAAGATTGCTACACATATATTTACTATGTGTTCAGCTTTCCCTCTGAAATTTTTTTTCCCATCCCTGTATAT
>PVIH01024575.1:0-22463 GCA_004025045.1 Sigmodon hispidus | reverse complement strand
GGGGGAAGAGACCTTGAATAAGGATATACAGGGATGGAAAAAAATTCAGAGGGAAAGATGAACACAAAGAAAATATATGTGTAGCAATCTTATTTGTATTTCCACCCTTGATAAGCCATGCTTATGATTCTTATCCTCTGTATAGTTATTGTTAACTCTTCCGCATTTTAAATTCTTTTTACTGTTTTTTTTTCTTGATTATCACAAAATAAAGAAGAAAAAAAAAAGAATTGTACAAATATCATAGGAAACTGCTCATATAAAACTTAGGGCATAATAACTTACAGCCCCTTACAGCAGAACAAAATGAGAATCCTAGGATGTAGGAACAAACCTGTAACCTACCTCCCACTGGTGCTCCTGATGGTTAAGCCTTCCCAACTTTCTTCATTAGTTAAGACAATATAGTTGGGTTTCAGGACATTGTTTCCCTACTGGGTGAGTAGAGATCAATGACCAAGACCTGAGAGCCCTCCAGCTTTGCCCTGCCATACTACCATAAGCAGAGCCCTCATATGAGGAATTTGTACTTCAGTTAAACCCTCTAGTCTCCCAGAGCAGTTTCTGTTTCTCTTTCAAGGCACAAGGACCTATGTGTGCACATTCCATGATACAGTCCAGTGCAGCCAATCCTTTGCTTCATAGCTGGGAGATCTTGAAACCAAACACAGGTCCCATTCAAACAGTAACTGTTGCTGAATAAAAAGAGGACATGAATTGGAACACAATTAAGGGTCTATGGGAGGGCTTAAAGGCAGGATAGAGAGAGTGGAAATAATGTAATTGTAACCCTCAAAATTATGTTAAAAAGTTGAAACATACTTTATGTGTTCCCAAGATTAGAAATTTACATTAGAGCACACAAAGTACTACTCATACCATTTCTCTTGGGGCATACATCTTAAATTTGGAAAACAGTTATGTTATACAGGGCCACACCATTTTACCTAGTTCTCCTATTTAGCTTAAAATGGTGTAACTACAGTAATTTGGTTTCATGATAAGTCAGTTTTTATTTAAATTTTTGATTTCCTGGTTTGTGGACCTAAGAAATGACCAGTCAGAACATTTATTGATCATCTAAAATTTATTCACTCGCTAACCATTACTAATGTTAACTACTGTCAAAGCAGGAATGGACCCAGAAGCTTTCTGATCCATTTGGGTCTATGGTCCAAACAAATATCTCCCACCCACAGCCCTACAACCACTTCAGAGGCTTATATTAATTACAAACTATTTGTTCTATGACTCGGGCTCATTACCAACTAGCTCTTATAACTTACTTAAGCCATTCTTAGTAATCTATGTATTGCCACATGGCTCTGTGGCTTTACCTGTCTTCCATTACATTTTGCTTTCTTGCGCATCAGCCTGCAGCTTCTCCTTTACTCTGCTCTCCTTCTCTTTTATCCATAGATTTCCCATCTGCCTCCAAGCTGCCTTGACATAGGCCAAAACTCCTCTTTTCTAGCAAATGGTAATCAAGTATATTCACAGCATACAGAAAAACATCACATATCATAAGAAAGCTTTAACCCTTCCTTCTTCATGCACATCCTTTTCTGTACTGTGACTGCACCTGCTTTATAGTTGGTCAGTGAACTCAGTTCTTAGACAGGTCCCCCTTTACTTGTAAATTCACAATCAAATCTAGAGTAGTTGTAGGATACTCATTCACTAGTCTATTTTTCCTTCCCAAAGACCAGTCAAAACATGGCCTGGAAGGAATTGCAAGACTGTCTTCCCAGTACTGAGCAACAGAAGCAAATAAGGTGTGTAAAGCAATTCTCAATTATACAGTGTGATGTAAGTCTGAGCTACAGGAGACATTGATTTAAATCAGTGGTTCTCAGCTTTCCTAATGCTGTGACTCTTTAATACAGTTCCTTATGATGTAGTGACTCCCTAACTATAAAATTACTTTCATTGCTACTTCATAACTATAATTTTCTGTTATAAATTGTAATATAAATATCTGTGTCTTAGGCCAGTCCTGTGATAGGGTCATTGGTTCCCCAAAAGGGAGCTGTGACACTCCTACATTGAAAACTACTGCTCTAAATTTATATAAATAAATAAATAAATAAATAAATAAATAAATAAATAAATAAATAGGACTTAAGAAAAATAGAATAAAATTTATAATCTGGGAAACATCGGGAAAACGAAAACAAATAGATTATAGCAGTAATGCATTTAAAGAAAATAAAATTTTAAAAATGATACCAACAGTTGACTAAGTCATACAACTAACTGGAAGAACACTTAGTTCTTGACTCCAGGTTCCTGTCCTAAGGTATCTCAGTAATTGATTGTTAATTGAAATATAAGAGAAAGTGAATCCTTTCTACCATAAGTTGCTTTTCAACAATGTTTATCATAGTAATTGTAGCAAACAAAAATACTTGCTAAAATGAATATCACTGCTTATAGTCTTTTTGATTAAGATGACAGGGTTAAGTAAACTTGTCATCCTGTTTTTTCTCAGAGTGTACCTAATTTTATATTTTCCCAGTCTTGCACAAGGAAGGAAATAAGTGATTTTCAGATCACATTCAAATGATTATGAATACTTCAGACTGTTTTGCTTCTTTGTTTTCTATCTTTTTAAAAAATTTGTTGACTTATTTATTTTTAATTTAAAAAGTTTACAGGTGGGTACAAGCCACCTAAAGGCCAGTCTGGGATTTTAAGAAAAGATATCCATGGGCCCACTATGTATACACTGGGTGTGTAGGTCCCATTAAGATGAGCAAGAATGAGGTGAAGAAATGGGAGTGGACAAGAACTGGAATAGTTTTATGTCCTCTGGAAAGAGGTGGGACAGAAGCGAAGGTGGTAAGAAGGCCTTCTTGACTCCTGGGGTCATGATAACATCCAGGCTGGAACTGCTGCCAGGGTCCATGTTTGGGTCCAGAGTTATATCCCAGCCAGGGGCTGTGTGGAAATCTATGGCGCATTTTGCCACGAAGGGCCACAATAATGCCATTGTCTATGGCTGCCACAAGGGGCCATGTAGGTATCCAAGAACCATGCTGCCACTGCAGCCACACTAGTTTTGGTGGTCTGTGCTGCCACCTGGAGCCATGGTGTCATCCAGGTTTGAGCTTCTGCTGAGGGCCATGTCTGAGTTTGTGACACTACAGCAGCCAAGGTCTCAGTTGATATCTGTCTCTCCTGTTGCAACCAAGAGCCATGTGTTGTCTGGGCTCTATTCAACCACCTGGGCCCAGGATGGTGCCCAGGAGCAAAGGTGCATTTGGGGCCAAATATATCTATGTACTGCTGTCTAGTACTGTGATGACATCTAGGCCAGGGCTAAAGCTAGGGGCTGCGTCTAGGTCTGTGGCTCCCATTGCCATGAGAGCCATGTGGATTCTCATAGTCTGGGGTTGTAATGATGCCTGAGGGCCATGCTACTTCTGGGAGCATGCCAATCTGGGTGGCCTGCACCACCACCTAGTGCCATGGAAACACCATGCCTAAGTTGCATGCCTGGGTCTATGGCCCTACTGCTGCTGGAGTCTCTGTTGAAGTCTGTGGTCCATGTTGCCCCCAAGGGCAATGTGGATGCTCAGGTCAGTCAACTGAGTCCATGTTAATGGCAGAGGTACATGCGGCTGATGGGGTCATGTAGTTATGTGTGACATGCACTGATTCTTGATGCCATGATGATATCTGGGCTAGAGCTTTAGCTGAGGGTCATGTCTAGATTTGTAGTACTACTACAGCTAGAATCTGTGTAAATGTCTGAGTTCCTTATTACCATCAAAAGCCACATGGATACCTGAGATCTGGGGCCATGTATTGTCCAAAGGCCATGCTGTCCCTGGAGCTATGCTAACCTGAGTGCCTGCACTGCGTCTGAGCCCATGATACCTCAACAACTGGTGTCTGTGTTAACACCAAAATTATGCAGAATCCCAGGGTTGGGGCAACAGCCTATGACCTTGTTGGTGTTCAGAGACTGTACCACCATAAGAGTCTTCCTGATCTGTGTGGTCTGTTGCATCCACCTGGAGCCAAAATGTTGTCTGGGCCCAAGACACTGCTTAGGGCCATGCTTCATCTGAAGTCCTGCTGCATATGGGGTCTATGTTGATATCTGTGGACTATGTTGACTCAAGGAATCACTGGAAATATGTGATGAAATCAGAGGGCCATACTGAGCCAACCCTGCCTTCTACCGGCCCTGCCACTTGCTGGATACTACACAAAGACAGCTTGCTCAAAACATGATGTGAGATTTGGCACTCTGCACTTTGGAGAGATTGTCCCACCCACCACCATAGTTGAAGAAAAGCTGACCAAAAGATATGAATGTAGGGGAGCTGTCTTTGCCCCTCACCTGAGAAGAGCAGGCCCAGTGGCCTAGCCTGACCAGATAAACTAGCACCAATGCCCACAGCAGGCCTGGTCCTGTGGAGTGATAGCCATAAGATGTCCATCTTCCTGGGCAACCACAGGATATCTAAGAGTTTTGGTGAGAATCCAGTAATGGTATACCAGGAACCAAAGGTTTTGGATTAGATCAATGATTCATTTCAAAAAATATTGGCAAGAAAAGGTGTTTTTGTTTGTTTGTTTTTTTTTAAAAAGAGTACACTGTGTAACAGCACAGTTCCCAATGTCACCAAAAGAAGAAAAGTTGGAGATGTGGGAAAGATGGAACAGCAAAGTGATTTGTTGCTGTTTTCTTTTGGTGTTTGCTTTGGTGTTTTGTTATTGTTTTTCTTGTTTGTTTGCTTTCTTGCTTGTTTTGGTTGGGTTTGGCTTGCTTTTTAAATTTTCATTAGAGGGGCTAGTGCAAGGGGGAGGGGAGGATGAGGAGGGACTTGAAGGTACACAGAATTGGGGTTCATAATATAAAATTCCCAGGTTCAATAAAAAAGTATGTTAAACATAAAAATTAAAAATATATAAACTATTATTTCTTTTGTCATGTACTTGAACATTTACACATATCTAAAACATTTATATGGAAAAAGTGAAAACTATTGTCAACTGACAGCAGCCTCTAACCATTATATATAAACTAACTTATATATAAGTAACTGACAGTATATATAAAAATATTAATTATATGGTTTTATTTTGAACTAGACATAGATTTAAAAATATATAGACTTGCAAAATATGTTAGAGTATGAAGATGAAGATAATAAATACTACACTTTTTAGTAAATATACACATCTCTTATCCTGCTTGGCTATTGATCTATATCCCTGAGTCAGTGGAAACCACTAATTGCTTACATTCCTCAGCTTTGCATCACTCAGGGATGCTTTTTCCTATTTCAAGCCAAGTTAGCATTATATTCATTGTATAAGAGATAATGATCCTCATTTCATCTGAGCCCTTACCATGACTACCAAAAGACAGTCACTGAGTCAAGGTAACAATGAGATTTCCACATTTTCAAGTTCTATGTAATTCTGTCCCTACCCCAGGATTTTTCTTCTTTTATTCTCTCCGACAATAAATCCTGACCACTGTTTCTCCTCCCTTCACTCCTCCCGGTCCCCCCCACTACCTCCCTTCTCTCCTGGTTTCACTCCTCCTCCATTTCTCATCCTTTCATGACAGGGCAGGCCTCCCAGGTACCTTAACCAAACACACTCTGACAAGATACATGGAGACTAGCTAAATCCCTCAAATCAAGGCAGGTTGAGGCAACCCAGGAGAAGGACAGGGGTTACAAGAGCAGGACAAAGTCAGAACGCTCCCCCATGTCCCCCAGTGGGAGTCTTGCAAGAGAGTCAAACAACCATAACATGTATTCAGAGGACTCAGCATGCAGAGCCATGCAGGCTCGGTGATTGCCATTCCAGTCTCTATGACTTTCTATAAACTGGTTGATTCTGTGGGCTGTGTTCTCTTAGTGTCCTCAACCCATCTGCCTCCTAACATTCTTTGTGCCCTTCTTATACAGTGTTCCTGAACTCCACCTAATGTTTGGCTTTGGGTTTCTAAAGCCTATCAGCTGCCAAAGGAAACCTCTCTGATGATGAATATATTAAGCACCAATCTAAAAGTATAGCAGTGCATTATTAAAAATCATTTCATTAAATATGGGAAAGGGGGAATTGTTTGTGTTTTGTTTTGTTTTACCCTAGGTGTCTGGTCTTCCAGCCTCTGATCCTTATCCAATCAAGGCAGTGTTGGGAATAGACTTACTATCATGGTATAGGCCTCCAATTAGACCAGTCATTGGTTGGCCACTTCTAAAAGTTCTGTGCTACCATTGCCCGAGTACAGCTTGCAAGCAGAGCAGATTATAAAACATTGTGGCTGGGTTGGTGTCCCAGTCCCACTACTGGAAGCCTTTCCAAGTTACAAAAGATGGCCAATTAAGGTTTCTTATTCCTCATTACTAGGAGCTCTCCCAAGGGTTGCTCTTATAATAGATTCCTGGGACTTTCCACTGAACTAAGTTTCCACAGCACCCCTTAAATGCCACCCAATTGCAATGTAGAGCTCTCTAAGTCTTTTAGAGCTCAGAATGTCATTAAATGTCCTACAATTTGAACAAGGCAATACAGGATTTGTATTGACTCTGCTAAGTTTTGATTTTTGTTAAATATGATTCATCATTTGCTATGCCACATTTCTTCCCTTTTTAAAACCATTGTTACTCACATGTTTTTGTTTTCAAAAGGTACATAGAAGACCTTAGTTTTTTAATGTTGAAATTTTAAAAAACTATTAGACTTAAAATTTTGAAAGTATTGTTTTTATTGAAAATAGCTTTTATCATACAATACATTTTGATAATAGTTTTCCTTCCCTCCACTTCTCCCAGGCCTCATCTTCCCTCACTTCCCTCTGCCCCAGATTCACACCCTCTCCATATTCCTTGAGTACAGTGCAGGCTTCCAAATGATATCAGCCAAAGCCAACACTACAAAATACAGTAATACAAGGCACAAATTCTTGTAATAAGGCTGAAGGACAGAATCCAGAAGGAGAAAAGGATCTCAAGAGCTAAGAAAGTGTCAGAGATACAACACTATTATTGATTAAATTTATAGGGTTTGTTTGTAGTATGTGTTGTTTTGTGCCTGTGATGATTACTATTATAAACAAAGGCTTTGTCAAATTGATTACATTTGTACAGTTTCTCTCCAGTATATCTTTTTCTTTAGCCAAATGTAACTGTGATGTGCAAAGGCTTTATCACATTGATTATGAATATGTTATCTTTTCAGTATAAATTATTTCTTGCCTTTAACAATGACTAGGATGCGGAAAGGCTTTACCACAGTTATTAAATTAACAAGGTTTCTATCCAGTATGTATTCTTTCATGATGGTGAAGATGACTGTTAGATACAAAGGATTTACCACAATGATTACATTCATAGGGTTTCTCTCCAGTATGTGTTCTCCCATGGATTTGAAGATTGCAGTTACATGGAAAGGCTTTACCACAGTAACTACATTCATAGGGTTTCTCTCCAGTATGAGCTCTCTCATGCTTTTGAAGAACATTTTTATATGCAAAAGACTTATCACAATGTTTACATTCATAAGGTTTCTCTCCAGTATGAGTTTTTTGTGTCTTTGAAGGTAAGAGTGACATGCAAAGGCTTTACCACACTGCTTACATTCAAATGGTTTCTCTGCTGTATGAATACTTTCATGTTGGTTCAGAGTACCAGAACGTGCAAAAGTTTTTCCACATTGCTTACATTCATAGGGTTTCACTCCAGTATAAGTTCTTTCATGCACTTGAAGATGACTGTAAGATGAAGGAGTTTTACCACACTTCTTACATTCATAGGGTGTCTTTGCAGTGTGGCTTCTTTTATGCCTACAAAGAAACCTGGAATGATTTGCAGCTTGGGCATGCTTGGCTTTTTTTCTTGTTTGTTTGTTTAGAGACCACTAATGAGTGAGTACATCCCCTGCTTATCTTTCTGAGTTTGTGATACCTTGCTCAGGAGGATATTCTTCAAATCCATCCATTTGCCAGTGAATTTTAGGATATCATTTTGTCTTACTACTGAGTAGTATCACATTGTGCAGATGCACCACAGTTTGTTAATCCATTCTTCAGTTTAGGGACATCTAGGTTATTTCCAGGTTCTTGTTATTACAAATAATGCTGCTATGAACATAGTTGAGCTAATACCTTTGGAGTGTGAATGTGCCTCTTTAGGGTATACACCCAGAAGTGGTATTTCTGGGTCCTTGGAGAGATTGATTCTCCACAACCACTGAACAGCTTGGGATCAGAAACACCCTGGACTGACCCTTCGGATCCCACTCCAACTATAGGAACACCTCACTCTTGAGGGAGGGGGAACAAAACTGGATTTGCCAGGAGTGGAGACTGATCTAAGCATTATTGGGTCAGTGGGATCATAGGACTGTCTGCTCCCTGCCCAGGGAGGGGATATGGAGCTGTGGAGAAGAAAAATGACCTGATGTGGCAGGAGGGGGAAGGGACCTTGAATAAGGATATATAGGGATGGGGAAAAAATTCAGAGGGAAAGCTGAACACAAAGTAAATATATGTGTAGCAATCTTATTTGCATTATCACCCTTAGGAAAAAAAAAGAAACCTGGAATGAGTAAATTCTTTACTACATTAATCACAATGATAAATCTTCCTATCTCTATAAAGTCTTTCATACAATTGAGAAGTTTAATATATTTAAGATTTACCACATGGTTTGATGTAGTGTGATTCAGGCATTTTTGAGGGAGGCTTAGCAGCATAGCTTTAGGATCTAAGGACCTTAAATGGGGCATGATCAGCTCCTACTGAGGACCCGGGGTACACTGACCTTCCTTTCTGTTTGTTCCTGTGTTCTTGGGGAAAGGTCTGACTCCATTACATGGCATGAGACAGTTCCACTCTCCAAAACTTGTCTTAAGGTTCAACATGTATCAGTGAATATTTTTATAACTCCTTAATAAATATTAATCCTTTATATGACCAATTTCAAGTAAATAATTCTACAATATCTGACATCCCAATGTGGATTTTTCAGACCTTGAGGCTAGGTCAGGCCAAAAGCTCTGTGGGACTATGCCTGCAGTTTTGGTTCTGGACTACGAGAGGCCTTGTCTTGCTCACACTAGGTCTTAAGTCTTAATGCTTATTAGTTCCAAGATGAATTAAAATTCAATCTTCAACTATTCTTCAAATGAGACATTTTCTATCCAGTAAAACAGGTTAAAACTGGTTTGGTATGCTTCTGCCACTGTATTCCCTAATGACTTCTATGATTATTCTTCATGTCACACTTTTAACAAAATTCCAAATATCCTTACATGAAACTATAAAAATAGTTATAGATATTTATAGTAAGTCCATTAAGACCACTGCCTCAGTTTTTACAAGATCTCACAAAGATAACATTGCCTACAAATTAACAAAAACAACCTTATAAAAAGCTATACCTAAACCTACAGATTCAACACACTGCTCATCAAAATCCCAACACAATATTTTTTGGATCTTGAAAGAACAATATTCAATTTCATTTGGAATAACAGGAAAGCCAGGATAGCTAAAACAATTTTGCTCAACAAAGAACCTCAGGAGGCATCACCATCCCTGACTTAAAGTTATACTATAGAGCTACAGTAATAAAAAAAAAAGCCTGGTACTGGCATAAAAACTGACTTGTAGATCAATGAAATAGAATTGAGGATCCAGACATTAACTCAAAAACCTACAAACCACTTATCTTCAACAAAGAGGCCCAAAATATTCAATGGAAAAAAAGATAGTATCTTTAACAAATGGTGTTGGCATAGCTGGATGGTAGTGTGTAGAAAAAATGCAAATAAATCCAAGCCTGTCACCCTGCACAAAACTCAAATCCGAGTGGATCAAACACCTCAATATAAACCCAAACACTTTGAACTTGATAGAGAAGAAAGTGGGAAATACACTTCTACAAATTGGTACAGGTGACCACTTCCTAAATATAACACCAGTGGCACAGACACTTTGATCAACAATCAATAAGTGGGATCTCCTGAAGCTCAGAAGCTTCTGTAAAGCCAAGGGCACTGTCAATAGAACTAAATGATAGCCTATAGAATAGGAAGACTTTCACCACACCTACAAGTGATAGAGGATTGGTCTGTAAGATATATAAAGAACTCAAGAATCTAGAGCCCAAAACCTTAAATAGCCCAATCAAGAAATGAGGTTCAGAACTGAAAAGGAAATTCTCAACAGAAGAATTACAAATGGCTGAAAGGCACTTGAAAAATGCTCATCATCTTTAGCCATCAGAGAAATGCAAATCAAAACAACCTTGAGATACCACCTAACACCTGTCAGATTGGCTAAGATAAAAGACAGAGATGACAGCCTATGCTGGAGAGGGTGTGGAGCAAGGGGAACACTCCTCCATTGTTGGTGGGAGTGTAAGTTTGTTCAGCCACTCTCGAATGCAGTATGGTGGTTTCTCAGAAAACTGAGAATCAATCTCCCCAAGGAACCAGAAATACCAATTCTGGGTATATACCCTAAAGACACACAGTTGCACTCCAAAGACATTAGCTCAACTATGTTCATAGCAGCATTATTTATAATAGCAAGAACCTAGAAACAACCTAGATGCCCCTCAACTGAAGAATGGATTAACAAACTGTGGTACATCTACACAATGGAGTACTACTCAGCAGTAAGAAAAAATGATATCCTAAAATTTACAGGCAAATGGATGGATTTGGAGAATATCCTCCTGAGTGAGGTATCACAAACCCAGAAAGATAAGCAGGGGATGTACTCACTCATTAGTGGACTCTAGACAAAACAAAACAAAAAAAACAAAGCATGCCCAAGCTGCAAACCAGAACCACTGAACAGCTTGGGATCAGAAACACCTTAGACTGACCCCTTGGATCCCACTCCCCTTAGAGGAACACCTGACTCAGTTTGATGTTGGGGAGATAAAATTGGATTTGTCAGGAGTGGGGCTGAACTAAGCAATATCGGGACCTTGGGACCTTGAGATCGCCTGGGGAGATGTGGAGATGAAAGAATGACCTGGTCTGGTGGGAGGGGGAAGGGACCTTAATTAAGGATATACAGGGATAGAAAATGTGACTTCTTTATTCATAATAAAAAAAAAAGCTATGCCTCTAGACCTCCCTCAAAAACACCTAAATCTCACTACAGTTTATACTCATAAGGTTTTACTTACATATAAGTGATTTGCTATAACTGTAAATAGAAACTAAATCTAAAGGCATTAGTAAGATCTTTACATTCATAAGCTTCCTCTTAATTATGTTTTTCTCCATCGAATATTTGAAGATACCTGTTGTGATTCAAGCATTTAGTACATGGTTCACATTTATACTATTCCTTTCCCATGAGTTTTGTCACATCTTTAAAGAAAACTGGAAGAACTCGGGGCTTTACCACATTGACTGCCTCCATAATATTTTTCTACAGTGTGAGAATACAATACATTAGCAAAGTGAATCAGGACAAACAGAAATGTTTCCATATTCCTTGTACACTAGCTTCTCTCCAGTGTGACTTTGTTGATGAATTCCCAAAAAAGTTGAGAAACCAATTAATTGTGAGCTTGAATCACATTCAACAAGTCTATTCATAATGGGAACTACTAGACACCTAGTAACTGGGAAGGAAATAGGTACATATCCCATATACTCACATAAATTATAATAAGACTGGTAAATGGCATACCCGTTAAAAATAACAAATAAGAGGATTTGACATTTCATTTACACAGTCTAACTTTGTTCTTCATGGAGATGTATACAGATTAAGATTTCTCTACCATTTTCTGATCTCTCATTAACTGCCCCTCTATTACTCTGGTAAGTTACTAGAATAACAAAACATTAACTATAGACTATTTGCTTCTTAGAATTTCATGAATAAATACTGATTCCCTAATCAATGTGTAAGCCTTTTGTTATACCTAAAATGTATAAAACTAAGTGGATCGAAAGGTTTACAACATGATATTCAAAGGGCTATAATAAGGTAGTGATAGGATCACTATAAGGCTAGTGATCCTTTTATTGTTTCTTAGAGGAATGCCTTGCAAACATGGATCATCTACCTCACATTGAGGTAAAACAGTATTGAGAGAATTTAATAACAATAAAAAAACTTAAAGCTATGCTCATTTATTTTTTTTCTCTTGAAACTTTCAAGGCACATTAAAATTTCTTTAGAAGCATATTTGTATCAGCTTGCATGTGAAAATTACCTTCTACGTCTTCTAGAACAACTTTGATAATGTTCTTCAATATTCTATTTTTCCCATTTGTAGCCTAAAATATAGTACCAAAAATATACGTTATTGAAAACTGTGCAAAATTTAAGTTACTTTCATTGGTAAACCTAAGAACCATGCCTGATTTATTCACCACATTCTTTCTTTTTCACAAATAAAATCACAGAAGAGCATCTAAAACCAAAAAACACCTGTCCTCTTAATTTAAAAATTTAGAGAAAACTCAAGTCTTACCTATAGCAATGAGGTTCTGGTAGATTTCCACCATCACTTCTTTGTAGAGACTCTTCTGAGAAGGATACAGCAAAGCCCACTCTTCCCTAGTGAAGTTCACATGCAAATCCTCATAGGTCACTACATCCTAAAATATTATGTATGTGTATATAACAGAAATAGTGATACTGACAGCATTGGAAATACATACTCAATTGACAAATATTCACATAATTTTGTGTGCTTCCCACATTTATTCCATAAAAAGATGTTCTAATGTAATCACCAAGTTATTTTAGAAGTCATTCAATTGAGTATAATCTAACCCAGGTCAATACAGGTTTAGGGCCATCCTATGATGAAGATGCATCAATCTACATTCAAATGTCCCCATAATCGGGAACTGTTTCAACACTGCTCAAATATCCTTCAGACATTCAAGGCACTCTCTTCATTGTGACATCTTGTAAAGATCAAAAAAATCATATCTTTCCTACACACAATGAAATAGGATACACCTATTGCAAAAAAAGAATAGGGACATAGTGAGAAAATCTGGACTAAGGCAAGGTTAAATCCTAGCAGGGAAAACACCAAATCTTGTAGATCTGTCTCAGACATCTGTTGCTTTAATTTCAAAGAGCTTAGATGGCTCTATTCCAGAAACTTCTCATAAATCTCTCTTTGGCTATTTATACTCCCTATACTCCATGTCAAACTTTTAGAAGTCTAAAAGCTTGACTGTCTCAAAAACATGTGATCTCAAAATATATCTCAGTTTCTTCTTCACAGTTTCATGCAAAGACTTCTCAATCCCTACTCTGTTAAACAGGGGCTCAGACTCTGTTTAACATATGTAGCTGCAACAGGGCTGAAGTGAACCCCGAGAGAAAGAATCTATGTCTGATAAATTTAGCATCATTTTTGTTTACAGAACTGGTACAGCGTGGGTGATTCTGCCAGGTTTGGTTCTAGCTTTGGGTAGATCTGCCTTACTTGGGTCACAGCTGCACCATCTTCTGCTAAAAGCTCAGCCTAGGAGAGTCTTATCCTTGGGGGACCTTTCTAGGTTTTCAATACAAAGACATGCCCCCTTTAAGGATTCATCTTGTGTTGGAGAATATTATTTTAAAATGTGATGCATTTTTCCTACTGCTTTTCTTAACAATTCAAAAATAGTTTGATTAAATAAAATTAAACTAAGAACAGAATGCTGAGCTGGCAATTAGCTGTCAGGAAGCGGTAAGGAGAAGCCACATACAGCAAGGGATTTTAAGTGTGGGCTAAGAGAGGGGTGATGGGTTTTTTTTTTAAGATGCTACTTGCTATTCAGCCTCTCTGAGTAATCAAAATTACATCTCAATTCTTAAATTGTGAGTTCTTTAGATTTAGATAAAGTTTCCCTTAGTAGCTCTGAAAGAATCAATGCCTAAGGCTGGAGCCTTTGTGGCCAAACTACTGCTGATAGCAGCAGAGTTGCATTCTCTACTTAGGACAGCACTTGTTTAAGGAACAGCAATTTTAGATAATAAAAAAATTAACAATTATTGGCACCCAATGGACGTTAAAACTACATGGGGGATCAGTCACACTAGCCAACTTTGTAGCATCTGTCACCTGGACTTTTCCATGCTAGCACCAACTGCCACTTTCCTGGAAAAGTAAACAAAATTGATGAGATGTGGGAAATTCTTTAGGAGAGTAGAAGAGAATTAAATAATATTTTTTTAAAAAATTCTACACTAAGAATGGGCAACACAATACATGATGGTAAGCCTCTCTATTCTGATACATTAGAAGGTTTGATAGTAAAATCAGAATATGAGAAAAGTAATGATTTAATTGACCCTGATATACCTATAATACATACTATCAGTATGATAATTAAAATATTACCAATAATAGCCTTTTTATACTACATATGCCAAGTAGATTAATAGAATATAAGTCTTAGAAAGATATAAGAATGAAAAAAGATACAAAGGAATTTAGAGCAGAATTTACCATACTATTGCATTGCAAAACTGGAGAGGAATAGCCTAAAGTTATTAAAACATCAACTTTAATATATCCAGTTACTGTTCAACAACAACCACCAGATCATATGTACCCTCAAGGCTATGTACAAGTTTATTATAATTCTGTAGATATTTTGGATTTAAAGAGATTTAAGAAATTGATAATTTTATATGGTATGCATTCACCCTTTATAAGACAGTTATCAAATTCATAGACAATTAGGAACAAAATCATTCCATAAGACTAGAAGGATTTAGTTTCAGCAGTATTAGAAGCTGGTCCTCAATTACAATGGAGAACTTGGTGGAGAGAGAAAGCTAGGGCCCTGACAGCGAGGTAGAACTAGAGATTATAAGATTTCCCAAGACCAAATTCTTGGTAAGGGTCAGTATGTTAATTTGCAAAGACAGTGTAGGTCAAATAATAATACCCTTATTCTATGTAATATAGAAGTTTTGAATGCTTGCAACAGGGTTAAAGAATCAGGAAAGAGGACTGAATCATTTACTAAAATTATACAAGGCTCTAAAGAAGCTTTCACTAATTTTTTCACACAGATTAACATGAGCTGTTAATAAAATGATAGATTCAAATGCTGGGCAAATATTAATTGAAACTTTGGCTTTTGAAAATGGTAATGCAGAAGTTAAAACGGTGACTAGTTGCCAAGTCCAGCTTAACCTGTAAAATGGTCTTTGGTATAGGAGTATGTGGATAAAGAAAATTATACAGAGTAATAATCAGACCAGAAAGAGAAAGATGAGAGTCAGAAGGACACTAGGTGAATACTCAGCTGCTTTAATTTTATTTCCTTTAGGTTTTTTATACAAAGCAAAGATGAGGGGGAGCAAATAAGACAAGTGCATACAGTTCTTCAATTCTCAAAACATAAGACACCTGGTAACCATACCTTTAGCCAAAGCATTCTTTTATACAGACTTTCTGAGCAAGTTCGTGCTCTGACCAAATCAGGCCACACTATGGAGTCTTTGTGGACCTCTATACTTAGGTCTTTAAAAGCAAAATTAACATCCATAGAAGAATGAAGCAGAAATACAGTTGGCATTGGTTCTTGTACTTCTAATGATGATACCTAGATAATAGCATAGCTTTCTAAAAATATGAAGAAAACTCAAAATCTTAGGTATTTTAATTGTGGTAGACAAAGTCATCTATAAAGGGAGTGTAGGCAAGGTGCTTCCAGAAACAATGCCTATTCTAGACATAATTTAAACAGAAGGCCTAAGCCTTCTGTAGTATGCAGGTGTGGCAAAGGCCAGCATTGGACTAATAAATGCAAATCAAAGGACAAACAGGGTAACCCTTTGCCACCAGAAAACACTATGTGGGGCCCTTTGCTGGCTTTAGTATCAAATGTAGTTCAATCATTTCCTGCCAGCATTGGGGGAAATCCTCCACAAAATGATTAAGTGATTTAATGCCTGTTGTGAAAAACCATACTGATCGGATGCCAAAACAGCTTAGAAGATGAAACAAAAATTCCATGAGAAGCCATAAAACAAACATTTTGACAAACTTCTATAAGTGATCAGAGATCAAAGTTAAAAATAGGAATAAATGGCATTGAAATTGAGGGCTTTATAGACACAGGTGCAAATGTAGCAATTGCACCAAAATCATGGCACCTAGGTTAGGCTCTTCAGGAAGTAAAGGTTCAGCTTTTAGGCATTGACAGCTTGTCTCAAGTAAAACATAGTGCAAGATGGGTTGAATGCATAGAGCTAGAAGGGCAGAGAGGAAAAAATAAATAGGTATGTGGCTAATATAGCAATGAACTTATGAGGATATGATTTATTACAGCAATGGAATACTCAGATTAACTTTCCCCCAATCTCAGAAACAAACTAGAAAATAAAGAATGCTTCTGAGAGAAATGTCAAAAAATAGGTTTGAAACATTCACAGATCTTTCAAGATGTACATAAACAGGACACAACAGAGTTGTGAGCTCTCACAAGCTCTGATTATCTGTCTCTGCGGATTTTCCTATCATGATCTTGATGGCCCTGGATCCTCCTCCCTTTCTTCAACTTCCCAAACTTGGCCCAGTGCTTGGCTGTGAATCTCTGCACTTGCTTCTACTAGTTTGTGGATTGGATGAATACTTTCTGATAAAAATTAGGGTAGTCACCAATCTAATTATAGGAGAAGAGAAGGTCAGTTCAAGCACCCTCTCTACTATTTCTAGGAATCTTATCTGGAGTCATCCTTGTGGATTCCTCCAAGTTTTCCTGGCACCAGGTTTTTCCTTAACCCCAAAATTCCCCCTCCATCAAGATATAGCTCCCCTTTCATCTCATCCCCAATCTGCTCAATCACCCAACCTGATCTATCCTTCGTATTCCCATCCCCCATTCCACACTTCCTCCCGAGTTTACCCAGATCTATTCTACAAACCTTTCAATCACCATAGATAAAGATTACAAGATTATTCATAACAAAAACAAATTAAAATAATATTTATTCATAAACTCAGCTCTAAAAAGGTGCTAAAAGTAAAACTCCAACCCAAGGAAGTTAGCTGCACTCACAAAAATTCAGGCAATGGATAATCTCACATCAGCAAAACCCAAGTAAATAAACACACACACATACATACACATACTCTACCACCACCATGACCAAACATACAAGAAACAAACCTCAGACATGATCTCAGACTAAAGGATTAAAAAAGATTTCCAAACAACTGGACCTAAGAAGCAAACCAGTGTAACTATCCTAATATATAACAAAACATACTTCAAAATAAAATTAATCAAAAAAATAGAAAATGACATTTCATATTTATCACAGGAAAAAAGTCAATCAAGATGAATTCTCAATTCTGAATACCCCAAATACAATGGCACCTATATTTGTAAAAGAAATATTACTAAAGCTTAAATCATGTATCAAATCACACACACTAATAGTGGGAGACTTCAACACTACACTCTCACCAATGGACAGAACTACAATACAGAAATTTAACAAAGAAACAAGGGAAATGATAGATATTATGACTCAAATGAAGTGAATAGACATCTACAGATCATTTCACCCAAACACAAAAGAATATACCTTCTTCCCAGCACCTCAAGCAATCTTCTCTAAAACTGGCCACATATTCTGTCACAAAGAAAATCTCAACAAATATAAAAATATTAGAAAAAAACCTGTATCTTATCAGATCATCATGCTATAAAAGTTAGAGTTCAACAACAACACAAACTACAGAAAGCCTACAAACTCATGAAAACTGAACAACTTTCAACTGAATTACCTCGGGATCAAGAAAGAAATAAAGAAACTAAAGACTTCCTAGAATTCAATGAAAATAAATGCACAACATACCCAAACTTTTGAGACACTATGAAACCAGTGTAAACAGCACTAAGTGCCTACCTAAAGACTTTAGAGAAATCTCACAGTAGTAACTTAACAGCACAGCTGAAAGCTCTAACACAAAAAGAAGCAAACTCATCCAGTGATTTACACTCTCCCACCCAGTGGATTACAGGAAACAACTCAGGGCTAAAATCAATAAAAATATAAACAAAGAGAACAATACAAAGATTAAGGAAACAGAAAAGCTGGTTCTTTAAGAAAATCAAGATAGACAAATCCTTATCCAAACTAGCCAAAGGCAGAGAGAGAGTATCCAAATTAACAACATTGGGATTGAAAAGAAGGACGTAACAACAGACACTGAGGAAATCCAGAGAATCAACAGGTCATATTTCAAAAACTTCTACCCCACAAAATTGGAAAATCTATAATTTGGGCAATTTTATTGATAGGTACCACATACCAAAATTAAAGCAAGACTAAATAAATAATTTAAATAGAGCTATATCCTGTAAGGAAATAGAAATAATCATTAAAAGTCTTCCAAGCAAAAAAAAATCCAGGGCCAGATGGTTTCAGCACAGAATTCTACCAGACTTTCAAAGAAGAGCTAATACTAATACTCTTCAAACTGTTTCACACAATAGAAACAGAAAGAACATTACCAATTTTTTATGAGGCTACAATTGCCCTGACACTCAAACAACACAAAAATACAACAAAGAAAGAGAATTACAGACCAATCTCCCTCATGAACATTGATGCACAAATACTCAATAAAATAGTGGCAGACTGAATATAAAAACATATCAAAAAATCCATTCATCATGATGGGCTTCATGGGCTTCATCCCTGAGATGTAGGGATGGTTCACCATATGAAAATCTGTCAATATAATCTATCATATAAACAAACTGAAAGTAAACCACATGATCATCTCATTAGATGCTTGGAAAAAAGGCTTTTAGACATGTAAAAACAATGTTCTGCTCTGCACATGTGGAGAGATCACCTGATCAGCCCTGGGGCTAGAGCATCTTCCTCAGGATCTGAAATTTGAATCAGAAACTTATGTTAGAGACTGGGCCTGAACTTCAACTAAGATACATCATACAGTGAACAACCTTGGCGAAATAAGCTTAGGATCATAGTTGGGAATTTAGAGTATGAACCTTGTATGATGACCATCAGCATAATGAAATATAACTTGTTATGCTAATTATGCATATATACCTTTTTGCTCACAAGAGTTAGAATGACTTTCCTACAACTGATGATTAGATATAGGTCTGCATCAAAGTGAGAAAAGGAAAACTTTTGCAAACCAAATGCAAGGTAACAGATTTTTAAAGAAACAGTGTATGATTTGTATTACACATCTAAAACCATTTGTTTTACTCTAATTGCATTATAAAAGTTCTTTTAAAAGGAAATTTCTCTCCATTTTTTATCTGTATATTTGTATGTTGGAGAGAATGTCTTCCATTTGTGTACAGGTGACACTCCAAAAAAGATGTGATCAGATTCCCTGAACCTGGAGTAGCAAGTTTTATAAGCATCCTGATTCGTGTGCTGGGATCTAAACTCAGGTCATCCCCAAGAAGAATTTGTGTTGATTAAACTATGAACTCCCATAATACTTTTTATACAATTATCTAAAAGTTTTTCACAGATTGACAACTACTAATAACCTAAATAAAGAAAGAATATGAGTGATCGATCCTAGGGAACATGATGCATCAATATTAGGATGTTGTTTTTGGTCAATCTGTGCCCTAAATCAAATACAATTCAAAGACAATGACCAACAATTGGTAACAGGAAAGCTGATTCCAAAGTGACATGTGAAGTGGAAACACTCAGAATGTTCAATGGGATTATTAAAAAAAAAAAGAGTACACACATTGATACAATGTGACTTTTATTTTTGCTGCAAAAGATACAAGGAAGAATGTGTACATTATCTGTGAAAGAATAAGGAGGATTTGGGGAAGCTGGGGGATGACTGGGAAGAGGGGAGGGAGGAGGGCACAGTAGTGGGTATGTTAAAAAAAATTTAAATAAGAAATAAAAAGAATAAAGAGGATGGAGAGAAAAAACCAAGAACAAAAGCAGGAAAATATAGTCAGCTTTTAATCAAAAGAACAAGAAAATTACTAGGGAAATTAGGATTAAAACCACCAACCTTTTCCATTTTCTAAACTATCCTTCTAGCCATTTTATAAATAGATCAATAATTTGTGAATTTTCTGCTAATTTATTGACAAGGTTAATTTATGAAAGACCTTGAGAATTGTACCACAAGGAACTATATTACTGAGAATAAAAGTGCAACATCTTCTTAGAATAAAAAAAAAAATTAAAAAAAAAAAAAACTAGGAAAACTCAGCCATGAAAAGTATGATCTTGACCAGTGTTACTCAGCTCTCTATGATCCTATGTGTATAGAAATTAAATAAACACAGATTTTACCAACCCAACATTAACTCAAAGTGACCCACAAATGTTAACTTTCTGACCCTCCAGAATGTTTCTTCCAAAGATGCTTCATACTCTAGAACTATCTGAAATAGAGGTGATTTCCTCCAGCACCTACTATGGTTCTACAGCCAGCCTCTTATACCCCATTTCAGGCAAATCCAGCCCAATAGTGCCTAATCACAAAACAATGTAGAAGAATAAACTAATGTCTGCTTCCTGTCACATGGATTATGGCAAAAGATGTGATATCTGCTCTATTCACCTGCCCAACACCATATAAACCTGAGATAACCTCTACAACTCAGAAACTCCTTTTGTTTGTTGTTGTTGTTGTTGTTGTTGTTGTTTTAATTTCTTTTTTCCATTTTTTCTTTTTATTATGAATAAAGAAGTCACATTTTCTATCGTTGAATATACTTATTCAAGGTCCCTTCCCGCTCCCCCACATGAGGTCATTCTCTCTTCTCCACATCTCCCCATTCCCCACCCCCACCCCAGCATGGGCAGTAGGTCCCAAGGTCCCAATATTGCTCAGTTCAGCCTCCACTCCTGGCAAATACAGTTTTTTCCCCCCAACATCGATACTGAGTCAGGTGTTCCTCTAGGGGGAGTGGAATCCAAGGTGTCAGTCCAAAGAGTCAGAAACTCCTTTTGTATGCTGGAATGGAACTTCACTGAATCACACCATGGTGTCTAGCAGTAGCAGAAAGTTGAACATTCATACATTGCTGAAGAACTGTGTCCATTCCATCTTTTCTAGCAGTTTTTAGACTATTGGTAACGTTTGCAAGACAAATCTGAAAGCTGAATGTAACATTCAGAACTTCTAAAAACCAGACCTTTAGTTTTCCAATCTGTCTTCTCACTACACAACAAAAGCAATGCCTGTGTGTACACACTGGACAGTGATATTACAAACTCATAATCTCCCATGCCAGGGTGGCACAGCCCCTCCCTCCCACAGGGAATCCACATTCAATATGGCTCAGAGGCCAAGGACTACTTACTTCCCAGATCACCACAGGGACCAAAAGAACCTCAGTCTGGCTCATGGTTCATGCCAGTGCAAGCAAACACTCTGACAGTTCAAACAACCTATTCTTCCTGATCTGGGGACAATGGCCCCTACAGCAGAAAGAGAGGAGAATCCTGGAAAGAACCTGTAAGAGCTACCTCCCACTGGCCAGTCCTGTGATACGGTCATTTGATCCTTAACAGAGAGTCATGCCCACCACCCATGTTAAGAACCACTGCTCTAAACTGATAAAAATAAACAAATAAATAAATAGTAGATAAGAAAAAATGGAATAAAATTTTTAAACCAGGTAACACTGGAAAACAGAAAAAAAAAAGAAATTAGAGCAGTAATGCATTTAAAAAATGAAACCTTAAAAATGGTACAATAATTGAGTTTTTAAAATGATAAAAATAATTGGAAGAACATTTAGATATTCTTACTACCTTTGAAACAGAGTAAGCACTTCTCTGGTAGGGAGAATGCCATTAATAAAAGACTATGACTTTGTTCCATGTAAAGTGTTAGCCACTAAGTGCTATAAGCTGACACATGGAGTTACAGTCTATGTCTAAACCTCTGAGCTGACATACTTGTGCTAACCAGGATTGTACATATCTGTATTGGAGAGTTCACTAACTGGAAACTGAATATTTAATTAAAGCTATCCTTCCTAAATTGTACATCCACCAATTCTGTCTTCATCCAAGTGGGAGAGATTAATACATGCTAGAAAATTACACAGAAAGTCACTCACCTTTCCTTATCAAGTTCTTTGTAATTGAGACTCCTGCAGCTCACTGCCTTGAACTTCAGTCTGTGATCTAGCTATTGTCTAGTCTGTTTCTCCCTGCAGTGTTCACAGTATGCTGATACTGATATGAAGAAGCCATGCTCCATACACAAATCCTTTACCTGTTACTGAAGTGGACAGCCCACTATGTGACTCAAACTTGTAATATAAGAATCTGTGTTGCTCTAGACATGTAATGCAAGAATTTAGGGTGGTTAGCCAGGAGTACAGCAAGGGCAATGCCCTGTGGGTCTACAGACAGAATTCAGATCCACCTCAATCAACATAGTAGATAGACCTTGGCTCAAAACTGCTTTTCTTTTTTTTTTAAAAAAAAAAAAAAA
>PVIH01024574.1:0-22464 GCA_004025045.1 Sigmodon hispidus | reverse complement strand
GTGTGGCCTTGTTGGAGGAGGTGTGGCCTTGTTGGAGGAGGTGTGGCCTTGTTGGAGGAGGTGTGGCCTTGTTGGAGGAGGTGTGTCATTGGAGCAGGCTTTGAACTTTCAGAAACTCCAGCCAAGCTCAAGTGTCTGTCTCCTCCTGTTGCTTGCAGATCCAGATGTAAAACTCTCAGCTCCTTCTCCAGCACCATGTCTGCCTGCATGTCCCCATGCTTCCTGCCATGATAATAATGAACTAGATTTCTAAACTTATAAGGCAGCCCCAGTTAAATGCTTTCCTTTATAAGAGACGTGTGGTCATGACTTCTGTCTTAGGGTCCTTACCGCTGTGAAGAAACACCATGACCACAGCAACAAACAAGCAAAAAAAAAAAAAAAAAAAAAACAAAAAAAAAAAAAAAAAAAAAAAAAAAAAAAAAAAAAACCGGAAAAACAAAACAAAACAAAAGCCTTGTAAGCAACAGGAAATTGACTGAGACACTGGGTAATATCCTGAACATAGGAAACCTCAAAGTCTGCCCCCATAGCAACACACTTCCTCCAGCAAGGCCATACCTCCTAATAGTGCCACTCCCTATAAGATTATGGGGGCCATTTACATTCACATTACCACAACATCTCTTCTCCGCAATGGAACACTGACTAAGACACCCAGTCTCAAGAAATAAGGTGCTAAATAATGAGAAAGACATTTTATGTTGACCCAGAGGTGCCTCTACAGGCACATTCAACCACACACACAATTGCACACATGAACACCCACATGCAAGCACCCACACACACAAACAGAAAATACAGAGAAGAAGCCAACTAGAAATTCTGAACCAAATAAAAATACAATCATTAAAATAGGACAAATGCTGGGTGTTGGGGTCAAGGGTAGAAAGGAAGACACAGAGAAAAACATCAACCACACCATTGCCTAATGACCAGACAGTAGAAATTACCAGCTCCAAAACAAGAGTGCAGATATTCCACTGACGGAAACGGCAGAGCCTGGCACTCACCGTTCCTACCATTGGCATCTGAGGCTGCCATCTTATCATACCTTGAGACTGCTGTGCGTCTCTCAAGATGGAAGCAGTGTGTCTGCTGTCAGTACTATACTAGGCTAAACCTTCCTTGTCACCTGACTTGTGTAACACAATAACAATTAACTTTTTGAACCACAGTGCTCACCAGCCACCTACCCACTCTTCGCCCTGGTAGAGCCACATAGACGCCAGGCCAAGTTCATGTAACTGGGTAGAGAGTGCTCCCAAGGGTTCCAGGCAGTGCAGACAATATCCACCTCATTCTGCAGCTTCCACAATTCTCTAGAAACATGGATATTCCTCCATTTCCTCATTCCCATCACTAAGTTCTCTTCCCTCCTATAACCCACCTCTCAACACATCCACTCAGGAGAACGGTTTCCTGTCTTCCTTGGCAACACCCTGGGGAAGGGCTGCTCCAGTCTCTGCCTCAGAGCTGCCCCTGGAGATTTCCCACATGCTCTATGCCTGTCCTGAGTCTGGTATCCCAGCATCCTCTTCTCCGTCTCATTTAGAAAACTTCCCCTCCCACAGCCCACTGAGAAGATCCTCTGCCACTCCTCAGGTCTGCAGTGACCTTGTCCTGACCTCACCCTTGACCTCTAGCAGGCTCTGCAGTCTGCCAAGAAGCATGGGCCTAGCTCACTTCCGGCTTCCAGCTTGTTCTGTCAGCCCTGGTCCTGGTTTGAGCTCAGCTTCTCCTCTGTGGAGCTGCCAGTATTTTCCAGTTTCCCCAGATCCTCATGGGATCACAGTGACATTCCCAGAGCTGCATCTTTCCATTTTAATTATTTTTAAGGATTGTGGAGGCCTGGAAAGCACATCCCCATAAGTCATAAGTGATATCACAAAGATTTGTTGTAAAATTTTACACACACGCATGCACACACACACACATGCACACACACACACACACACACACACCGCCCTTTGGAAGGAAGAAAAGTGACTCACATTATCCCCACTTGTTCTTTTTATCAAGTGACCTGAAGTTGTCAGGGCAGGTTCAGCATCACCAGCACCTCCCTGGATGGGACTCAGGACCAGGCAGCACTGTGCAGAGAGCTCTCTCAATGCTCCTCCATCCCCAGCAGGCTCCCCAGAGGCTCTAGACCCTGTCACCTGCACAGTGTGAGGCAGGCCAGGCCAGCACTCCCTGGGCACTGAAGCTTCTGCCTGAGGTGACCTGAACAGTCCCGGGGACCTGGAAACAGAGCCAGCCTCTCTGAAGGCTCTCACAGCCCCCAAAGGCTCTCGCACCCCTTCTGCCTTGGAGCCAGGAACAACTCACTGCTAGCATCTCTGAAGCCACAGCCTCCCTTGGACAGACAGCCATGTACCTTCTGTGTCCAGCAAGCCTTTGGCCTTGGCCCAACAGGGATTTGGGAGATGTCCTAGGCAGCCTGGAGTCCTCCGCTCCACAGGCAGTGTCGGCTCCTTCTCCTGATGCCTCAAGCCTGTCATGAACATTTTTTGCTTGAGCCGCAGAACAGAGTAAACACAGAGTGTGTGGATGGATCCCTGACTCCAGCTAGTCTGAGCCCCAGTTGCCAAGATCTACAGAGTTGAGATGCAGGAAGGCCAGGATCTCTACGGGGATGAGTTGCTCTGCTCTCCCCTTTAAACTGCATGTGATAAACTATCAGCTCTCAAAGGCAGGCTGGAGCTTCCCAAAAATGCAGAGTTTCTGGGCTGGGAGAAGGCTCAGTTGGTAGAGTGCTTGCTAGACAAACATCAGGACCTAAGTTTGATCCCCAGAACCCACATGTGGTGGGACTGTTTTCTGGAAATAAAGGAGCAGTTTTGGCCTATATAGAGCACCGTAAAAGTGGGTGGAGGATCAGAGGAGAGACAGACAGAAAGAGGGCAGAGTTAGTCAGTCCCGATCCGACCCCCAAAGAAGAGCCATATAAAGAATCCAGGTGAGCCACAAGCTGGGCCACATGGCAAATAGAATACTAGAAATAAGTTAAATTAAGATAAAAGAGCTAACTAGTAATGTGCCAAAGACATAGGCCAAACAGTATAAAATTAATATAAGCATCTGATTCATTTCTTTGGGGGAAATGGTATGAACTTATGGTCCAAACAGGTCCAAGATATGTTCTACAACACCACACCCACATATAAAAGCCACGTAAAGTGGTGCATGCCTATGATCCCACCACTGAGAAGGTGGAAGCAGGAAGACCCAGGGCCCTCAGACCAGGCAGACTAGTCAATCTGTGAGCTCCAGGTTCAGTGAGAGACCCCATCTCAAAAAACAAAAAAAGAATGAGACTGGAGAAGACACCTAATGTCAAACTCTGGCCTGCATACGCCCTTAAAAAAGAAGTTACCACTTTCACAACCAAAAGATTTTTAAATTCCTTAAAATTATTTAACCTAGATATTATTTGTGTCAAATAATTTGACTTTCTATATAATAGTACTATATATAGCCAAAGCTAAATCTTATTGCTGATTCATGTATTCATGTTTAAATTTCCCATATTCACATAACATATATATGCACAAACACACTAAACATGCAAACACATACATATATACACATACATTAAACATATACACTCATATATGCATGCCACACACACATACATGCACACACACACCATACATATACACACAGAGCACATATATACCAAACACACACACAGAGAACACATACACACTAATGCACACACACACACACATACACACTAATGCACACACACGCACACTCACATACCCTTTCTATTTATTCTTCATGTGTCACCTCATTGACAGCCATTTTTTCCTTCCCCATTTACTGTTTATTTATGCAGATCTGCTGCCTATGAATGTTCTAGTTTTGCTTATATGAAAATTAAGTGTTTCCTTTTTATTCGCGCTCAGATGAGATTGGAGAAGAGCTGTGGGTAGGCATGCTTATGGAGCCCGAAGGCCAGTCATGGGTGTCGTTCCTCAAAGCATCTCGGGCTGTCTGGGATCTTGGTCAGCAAGTCTGGCAGCCTAAGTCATTCCACTACTTTCAAAGGGGTCCTTCCCGCCCCCCAGCATAGTTATAATTATTCTGTCAGTCTTCCTTGGAGATGTGACTCTTTTTAACAGCTGCCATCATGCCTAGCTAACACTAAATCTCCTCATTATTAGTCTCTTGGAAGCACACAATGGGGACCTCCCAGGAAGCAAGCCTTAGAGCAGCGGTGTTCTCAACCTTCCTAATGCTGTGACCCTTTAATACAGTTCCTCATAGTATGGTGCCCCCTGAACATAAAACTTATTCCATTGCTACCTCACAGCCGTAATCTTGCTACTGTCATAAATTATAATGTAAATATCTGTGCTTTCTAATGATCTTAGATGACCGCATGAAAGGATCATTTTGGGGGTCGAGACCCATAGGTTGAGAACTGCTGCCTTAGACTTAGTTGAGCCTCCAGGTTTTCAGCATGCAAGCTGCATGTTTGCGGTGTTTTAAACTCAGCCACCTAATTACTGTTAAGACGATGCTTGACGAGTACGAGAGAACAGCAGAGTTCAGCTCGGGTGGCAGAATGTTCACCTGGTACGCAGGCCATGTGTTCCTCAAAGAGAATCAGAAGCTCACAGTCATATTAGGTCACATAGTAAGGTTGAGGCCAGTCCAGGCTAGAGACTCTGTCTCAAAAAGAAAGGGAAAAGGGAGGGATGGAGAGAAGGGGAGGGAGAGAAGGGGAGAGGAGAGAGAGAAAGAAAAAGAAAATGCAATTATTAAGGAATATAGCATAGATGTTAAAGCAGACATTCTAAGTCAGACATGCTGAGTTCAAATCCCACCATTGCTCCTGCCTAGTGAGCAGCCTTTGTAGATTATATAGTATGCCTTGGCCAGAGCTTCCCCATCTGTAAAGTGGGAAAAATGGGGTCAACTGTTGAGGAAACCTGACAGGTATGTACATATGAGAAAAATAGACCCTGCTCTCACATTTGGAAAATCATTTGTTAAACACAAACCAGCTTGCAACACAGGGTCCTTCTTCAACCTGATTTAGCCCACAGGCATCATGTCTAAATGTCCATCTGGTCAACCTCCTCATGCTACTTATGAAGTACAGAAGTGGGTGGAGAACACACAGGCAGCCTGGTGGATGTGAGGTGGGCGGAGAACTGGACTTCTTTTGCATCCTGTACCAAGCAGCCCTCTCCACTGCAGGCAGAAGGTGGGTGCTCCCTCCACCTATAGAGCGTGCTCTAATTGGCTCCCAGCCCTGGCTCCCTTGTAGTCGTTAGCAAAGCCCCTTGTGCTCTGCTCTCGAGGGGAGGGGCATCCTGACATACCATCCCTCATCTAAATGTTTAATAATGCCCCATCCTCAGCTCACAGAGTAACTGAACCCAAGCCAGCGGATCCTCAAAGCCACAGACTAACGAGGCCATGAAAGGGAAGAGGTTTCTGTAATGAAAATTTCATCAATGCAGACTTCACATTGAATATCAAGGTCTCAGCATGAAGACAGCATCAGAGTGGACGCTGCTGTGACATTGACCTTCATGCCTGGAGACAAGAGCAATGTTGGGCAGTTTCGATCTTTTGTGACAACATAGCACAGGAAAGGAGGCTCTGGGATGGGGGAGTCACTGAGGCCTTGTTCCATTCCTTCTGAAGGGTTAGGGTTTTATCTTGGCACCTCCTCCATCCTGTCTACTCCACCTGGGTGCCCCCACCCTCTGTGAAAAGACCTGAGTTCTTGCGGCTGATCAAATCCCTAGGCATGCTCTGTGCTTTCCTCATGCTTTCACCTGAATTGATTATTTTTCTCATTGCTGTCACAAAATGCCTGAGGACAGGCAGTTAAGAATGGAGAGGGCTTTATTTTGGCAGTTGGAAGGGTGTGGTGGAGCAGCATGGAGAGCGAAGCCTCTGGTCCCATTGTGCCGGCTCAGTCCCTATCTCAGGCGTTTCCTTCTCTCCTGGAAAGGATGCCCCCCTGTTCTCACACTTAAGACCCTCACTGCTTCCCCAGTGAAGAGTGTAAGACACATAGCTCATCTCTTTCCTGCGGTCTGCATGCTCAAGGACTGGTTTGTTTCTCCAAGGAGAAAATGTGTTTGTAAACTGATGACGACGAGCCTGTCATTTATATATTTCAAGGTCACTGGGAGGAAAGATGAGTGATTTTTCTTTTTAAACATGCTTTTAGTTTTTGGCAGCAAGTGGTGAGACATTCTAACTGTGGAGCCGAAGGAAAATCACCCACTTTGACGAAAGTACGTAAATAATAAGAGTGCACAGAGAGTGTGTTTATGGATTCTGAGTCTCAACAACTGAAAACAAAGCTGAATCCTTGAAGTGTCCGGTTCAGCTGACTCCAGATGAGGAAAAACAAAAACCAAAAACTGGACTAGACTTAACTTTGGATCTCAGAGTAAAGGAGAAAGGATGGGAGGAGGGGGGAGGTTTGCTCACTTGTTTGTTTGTTAAGACCAAGGCTGGCTGTGGTGGCGCACACCTATCTGCCATCCCAATTCAGGAGAGCCTGAAGCAGGAAGATTGGAAGTTCAAGGCCAGACTCCACTACAAATGAAGTCTCAAAAGAAAGAAAAAAAATTTAAAAAAAGAAACCCAAACAACAGAGTCTAGACAAAACAATAGCTTAAACAATGAAAATTTTCATCTGTGTCCTTTGCCAAATAGTACTAACTAAACACATAATACTTATATGCATATTATATTAATAACCATATGCACGGTATGTATTTTCTGTCTTCTAGGACAAGATGAATGAGGATGAGACTAATAACTTCCAGGTGTGGCCCAGCTTCTAGAGGCTCCATATTCACAGTGGGGCTTTAATACAGATTTCTACAAAGTTGTCTAGCTCACCATTATCCAGACCACAATGCACAGATGTGAGAACAGTACCAAGACAAGGTACTCTCAGTCTCAGTTAAGAGACAGTGTTTTGTTGGGACCAGAGCAGCTGTTCTCTGTGGGGACCTTCATGCTGGATTCCTCCATCGGTAGTTAGCATCAGACCTTTACGGAAGCAAACATTATTTTACCAATCTGTTGTGATTGCTACTGACAGACAAAATAAAAATTACCGTGAAGAAAGGATGGGAGGGAGATTTGGTACCTTGTGTGATTATGAAGTCCATAGTAAAACACAAAAGGACCCAGGCATTCAAACAACAGTGTGAGGAAGCAAAGCCACCTCATCCCTTCTCATCCCCCCGCCCCCCCCCAGCTCTGCCCTGGGTGGTTTTCCCTCACAGGTTCTTCTTCTGATCTTGTACATGTTTGCATTTTCAGAAGCCCTGAGAGAAAGGCATTGTTTGCTACCATATAATTTAAATCTGAGTCTAATTTAATCTAATTTAAATGAGTCTTACATGTTTTTCCTTAGCCCAGTCTCTGAAGCCAAGGGGATGGCATCTACCAAGGGGCTTGAGCTCTCTCTGCTGTTGTTAAAAGAAAACCCAAATTCAAATTCTTGCAACACTGTCTAGAAGGAGGGAGGAGGAGAGACAACTGGTTAGGTTATGTGTGCCCTTTGAGGACCGAGCCTTAGAGGTGACATGGGCCACACAGATCTAAGGAAAGAAGATACACACCCCTTCGTGGGGGACATAATTTAAGCCATTCACTAAAGTCATAGTCCCTGGCCCTTAGCTCAAAGCCCATCCTGATTGGTCCTTCTGTTTGCTCCCTTTCATGCTGGATTTGTTTTGGTTCATGATCTCTGCAGTCATGCCAGCAGGGAAGACATGGTGGAACCCGTCCCTCCAGGATCCTCACATGCGGCTGGCTCGGAAGCAGATGAGTGCTAGACTGAGCCTTCGTTGGCTTTGTGATTTGAAAAGGGAAGAATCCCTCATGGACAGAGCTCTGGAAACCTGCTCTCAGCTTTTCTTCTCAGGGCTGCTGACTCACTCCTAATACATCGCTCCAGGGCATTAGGGGCTTCAGCCTCCTCTGGACCCTGCACCATTTGAAAGAGCTTTTTAATTACTTTTAACTCTCAATTTTTCGATCCAATGGCATGTGTAAAGGAAGATGAGAATGGTTCCCTCTTCTTACTTGGCTTCATAATCCTCTCATCTCCACTCTGCTGGCTCTGGTTTCACTCAAATCCTTCTGCAACAGAGCGGCCCCATTAAAAGGAAGTCCCCTGGGAGACTGGATTGGCTGTTTGGGTTGTGAGTCACTCTATCCCTACCCACCTCAACCATGGGACATCTGCACTGGAGGTCAAACTGCACACTGGTTTCTTTCAAACTGTTGGCAGGTGACAGGGTCATTCTGGGCCCTGGTTTTTCTCTCTTTTCTGGAAGATTCAGTCAGTGACCGTTTTTTCTCTCCAAGGAGCGTTAAGCTTGCTTGAAATCTCCACTGACTTAGAAATTACTTTTAAAAACACCCTCTGGTGGATTAGCATGTCTTATTCAGGAGAGACAATTTTCATAAGTTAATGATAGTGTTATCCCCATCCCTCCCTTCCCCTATCACAAAGAACCAAAGGACTCCCAGGTGGATGGCTAAGGCAGATATATGGTCACCATACTAGCTAGATTACCACAGAGTCTCTGAATGCCCCTGTGGGTTGAGAGGGTTCAACAGTCTTCACATCAACAAGGTGGAGTGTATCATCTGTGTGAGGGGGAAGACATATATTCATGTGAAGGGAAGATGTATCATCCATGTGAAGAGGAAGCCATATCTTCCATGCGAAGGGGAAGGTTTGTTCTGAGTCCAGAGACCCTCTGAATACACATAGTGTCTTCACCCCACTTTTGTCCTTTTAATTTTCTCTGAGGAAGATCCTGTTCTCATTTACCACAAGCACCAACAGGGAAAGTGAGTCCCAAAAATTTTGTGTCACTGGCCAGAGTGTAACCTTACCTTGAGTTCCATCTGTGCAATTTAGAACAGTACTGGACCAAATGAAACCGAGAAAGCAAGCCAGATGCTGGCATCCTTACTACAGAAGCAATGTGACCAGCTGCCTCACACCCCTGCCTCCGAGCCCTTCCCAAGGTGATGGGCTGCATTCTCTGTCCTTCCTTTCTTCCTTGAGATGCTTCTTGTTAGTGTTTTGTCATAACAATGAGAAAATTAACCAACACCACATGTGTCTGCCATGGTCCTCCTGAAACCAAGCAAGAGCAAGAACAGACGGCCCATGTTGGAACTCATGGCCACTTCTGGGAGAAAAATGGTGATCCTATGAGGAAAGTTCAAGACATTCAATCCAGACCACATTTTCTTAGAGTTCAGGAAGGAGATTTAAAAAACTGCCTCAAAACTTTTGCCTTAAACATGCTTTTTTGTGTGCTAACTTACTTACATTTTTTTCCTTTGACTTTTTTTCGACATAAAAAAGGTCTTCAAACAGAAAACTTGACTACCATCTGTGCAAGTTAAAACTAATATGTCACAGTGGACGGGCAATGTGCTTCAGCGAATGCTGATTTAAAAAAGATGTTAGGTAAAGTAATCCATGCTAATGGTTATAAAATACGCTTTCTACGTTTTAATATCATCTGGCTGTAATTTTAACATCTGAGTTATTTTTAAGTACTAAGTTAAAAATCTTGGTGCTGGGGATGGCACCCAGGGGATGGCTGGCACCCAGGACCTTAGACACTATTAGGCAAGATCCTCTAAGCTACACCCCTACCCTTAGGGGTTTTTGAGACAGAGATTTACTATGTAGCCCAAGCTGATCCCAAACTGATGGTTCTAAGCCTCTGTCTCCCACAAGCTGGTAATGCAAGCATGTACCCTCATGCTCATTTACCTGAAATTTTAATTTAACAGATTTAACCATCTAGAAACACCCAAATACACATCATCCCTGACAAACCAATATGGCGGCACTTGCATCTCTGTTGGGTTCATATTGACAGGTGCCTTAGGCATAGTGCCCAAAGGATGTCTAGGACAGCATGCTGCATTCTGGGTTGTCACAGATGTGGCTCATTTATGACTATATTTGTAAAAATCACCTCCTTGTTGAAGACACACATGGACATGGGGAGGGTCTGTGGTCTATTAGATCATTAGTACTTATCTTGCATTTTGTGGTACATTTGTAGGCTTGACCCCTTCTGACTCAATTTGAGGTTACTTTGACCAATGAGAAGACACAGAATAGCAGTGATGTATCTATACCACAATAGGACGTTGTGATCAGGCCTGTACATATTTGCATCCTGGCCATTGCAGCTCTCCCAGATAGGGATGTTGAGAGCCCAAGTGAGCCCACCCATTGCTGGAGCTGAGCCCAGATACTCCCACCCTAAGCCACAGCTGACCAGACAAAGCCAATCTGGATCTGCTGGTCCACAGTGTAGGCTAGAAACCCTTGAGTATGACAACAAGAGCGTATTGTTCTAGTCATTTTAGGCTGGTCTGTGAGATATCACCATAGTGACAAAACCAAATATAAGCTCCCTACTCAGATTCCCACCCTGTCCTAATGGAAGACTAGCTCTTAAGGGCCCCTCTCAGGCCACAAACATACAAATGCTGAGTCAAGGGTGTGTGGCAAAGATATCCTTGGCCTATCAAAAGGAGAAATCAGTGCTGAAGATATGGCTCACTGGGTAAGGGGCTAATAAGCAAGCCTGGCAACCCAAGTTCAATCAATCTCCAGAGCACACTGCAGGAAAAAACTGGCTTTCAAAAGTTGTATTCTAACCTTTGTTCATGCTGCTATGGCATTGGCACACACACACACACACACACACACACACACACACACACACACACTCGTGTGCGCACGCGATACTAAATCAAATTTTCTTTTTTAAAAAATAAAGTTGTGGAGTATGGAAAAAATAAATACAAAGAAAATGAAAATGAAAAAAGAGAAAGCACAAGTGTGTTTGTTATTTAGCTTGTTGCTGTCATCTCACAGGCTGCTACTTAAGGTTGGAAGTGTCATTTTAGCTCACGGTCTGAGCGGACGCCATCTACCATGATGGAGAAGGCATGACACAGGATCATAAGGCAGCTGGTGAATTGCTTATACAGTGAGAGAACAGGAAGTGGGGCCAAAGCATAATCTTCAGGTCCCGCCTAAAGCAACCTACTTCCTCCAACTAACTTCTGCCTCCTGAACATTCCACTCTAGCCCAAAACAGCGCCCCCAACTGGAGACCAAATGTTCAGACATCCCAAGCAGTTCAAACTGCAGCAACAAGCCTTCCTGGTTTTCTTATTTATTTGGATCTACATCAAAGCCAGCCACTCAAGTCCACAGCCACATCCCTTGAGGCAGACAGCGTCCAGAAGCCTGCCCTTAGGTGGACGACCCACATTGTAGGAGATGGAGGAAAGGCAGGTTCCCCCGCTCACTCCTTCCATCACCCCCTCTTAGATTTCAGAATAAATAACGCATGAACACTTTCATCTAGGCTGCCTGAGAGAAGGTGGAGAGGAGGAGGGTGGAAAAGAAAATATCGACCAGACACGGTTACTCCACACCGCTTCTCTTCTGTGGTGCTGCTGTGACTGTGAAGTCGGCAGAATGCTAAATAGATCTGCATCCTCTGGCGTCAGAATGATTTCCCAAATAACCCCAAGGAAATGAATCTTTGGTGACACGTTTTCTGATTGGCAGCTCCTACCTCCAATTTCCAGCTAATTTCCATTCCAGGATTTTCTCTTTCTTTCTCTCTCTCTCTTCCTTCCCTGTGGCAAGGCATGCTTGCTGCTCACCTTCTCACATGCTGAGTTGTCTCTTTTGCATTCGGCAATTAATTTTAAAGCCAGAATCGACAAGCTCTACAGTGCTGAGCCGCTGCAATAGGGGCAGCCACATTTTCAGCTGAGTGGGGACAGAGACTGGCGGCTGTAACCAGGAGAAAGGCACCCAGCATACCCCTGCAAGGCTTACAGCCCACAGAATAGTGATTCCACGGTCTCGGGTCAACTTTCTTCTGTAGCTTTTTCTGAGAGCACAAACTGAGCATTTCTGGCGCCCTTTCAAAATCGGAGGAGCCAAAAACACTTAACACTCATCCTGGGAACATTTCAGGGCTTTTGGAAGAAAGACAAGGAAGAAATCTCTCTCCTCAGAGTCCTTGTATGATTTAGACACAGACAAGATTTTGAAACGTGTGAAAGATGTGATATCCTGGGCCAGATGAACATGTCTAATTTCAGATTCCTCTGTAAGAACTCCAGTCATAGAATAATGTGGTCTAACGAAGTATCCTCGCTTCCCCTATGGAGGCCATGAATCCACTGTCATCTATGGCAGCCTGACGGGGGATAAGAATGCAGGACAACTTCATGACTCTCGGAAGCCAGAGAAGAAAGATGGAGAGTGAGAAAGAAGGAGAGATGGATGGATTAGGGTTAAAGAGTATTGTGATCGTTGCTATTGCAGATGACCTGGGTTCGGTTCTCAGCATCTGTCTATGACTCCAGTCCCCAGAGGCTCTAACACCATTTTTTGACCTTCTTGGACCCCAGGTACATATGCAATGCACACATATACATGCAGACAAAACACATACACATAAAACAATAAAAATAAACTAAAGAGAGAGAAGGAAGAGAAACCTTTGCTCTGCGGAAATCGCGATGTTCTGTTTGCAGTGGTACACTGAACGCATCAAGAAGGCAGGTGACACCAAGTTAAAGTTTCCTAAAGTCATGAACAGAGGAAGGGAGAATGTACTGAGACATATGGCAAGAATCAGCAGGTGAAGGAAACATGTTTCCAGAGGGAGGGCCTTCTAATATTCTGTGAAGGGAAAAGGACTTGATCCTAGAGGAACTTTCAAGAGAGAATGTTAGTTTTCCTTCCTTCCCTAAAAATGCTAGCATATCCATCTTTACACCAGTCTCCAGAGGACGTCCTTACATGTTCGTCAGCTATAAAACTTGTTTGTAAAATTGAGCAAAGTCATAGAAGCTTGGACCCAAATATATGTTCTTTGTTTTAAGGCTCCCCACATGAGGACCGGGTTTCCTCAGACAATAATGTTCTCTATGAACCAACGAGTGAAATGTGATAAATGTCTGGTGTCAAAACCAAGAGTGACTAGAATATAAACTTGAGATCAGCTTTCAGTCTGGCCCTGGCCATGAGTTCCTAATCATCTGACATGATTTGTGATCCCACAGAGAAAAGCCTGTGGGAATACGTTAATGCTGATATTTAAATGCGCCCACAGGCTTCTGGACATTCTCCACACTGAATGGATCAGAGAGGAGAGCTCTATTACAATGTGGAAATGAATGTATAAATTCTCCACAGCTGTGGGGGCACACCCAGGTATTTGATACCAAACAGAACCAAGAATAAAAGTTAATCCCCCCCCCAAAAAAAATCCAGATTTTAAATCAGGCATTGTGGTGCACACTTCTAATCCCAGCACTTTGGAGGCAGAGGCAGATGGGTCTCTGTTAGTTTAATGCCAGTCTGGTGTACAAAGAGAGTTCCAGGACAGTTATGGCTGTTACACAGAGAAACCTCGTCTCAAAACAAAACAAAAACCCTAGATTTAAAGATTTAAAAGTTAGATTACTAAAAGGAATAGGCCATGTTCTCACTGAATAGTCTTCAACAAAGCTGCCTCTCCACTTCCCAACACACAGCCCTCCCCCCCACACACACCTCGGCACACCAGCTGCTCCTCTCCACCAGCCTTCCTACCCGTTCCTCCTGGCATTTTCTCCCCATAGTCCTAAAGCTTGCTTCAGGCACGAAAAAAACCTGTTTCTAGGCACAAGGTAATTCTCCACCCTTCATCTCTACCAAGGTCCCTTCTCTACTGGTCTCTATCCAAATCCCGATGCCCTGAGCACTGACTCCTGGCCCCAGCGGGCTTACTCCCGGGAGGAAGTCAAGGAAGGAGGGTGGACTACAATACCTCCTTCTGCCGTGTACTCTGGCCATGGTCCTACTGCCGAATTCTGAAAACACCCCTAAGCTCTCCACAGGTTCCCCACTCACACCTAGCCCTGAGACTGCCAGCACCTCCTCACTCTTGTTGACCCCCTGATGTTGCCATCCTTTGGTCTTTTTATGTTCAAACACCATGGCCCTTGCTTCTGCCTCTTTCTAGGGCAGCATCTTTTAGACAACGCTCAATTCTGAGAACCAGAAACGATTTATGGTGATTATGAGGAGCAAAAACCAGGGGATTTCTAAACTCACATTTTTTACGAAGGAACAAAGTTTAGAATTATCGCCAGGGAGGGTGTGATTGCTAAAGAGATTAGCATCCCTCAAAAGAGGCCAAGAGCTTTGCACAGGATAATGGGAAAGAAGGCTTGAAGGCAATTCAGGAACTGGTCAATTCACTCTTCACAAGCTCAAGGGCATGAAAGCGTAAACCCATTTCAAAGACTGATTTTGGAAGAGGCCCAGGATGCCCTGCTGGCTCAGGGATCATTTTTGTAGTGTTTATTTGACTGTATTCAACCATCCAGACAGACGTCATGGTTAGACATTGTCCAAACACATCTGGCTACTGCGGCAGTTGATGGGACTTTGATGACACTCATGTACTGACTGATTTTGCAAAATGAGGGATGCTAAGAGTCCTAGAGTTATGCATTCTTCCACCAAAATTTCCAAGGAGATCAGGGCAGTTTGTGATAGGGTCAAGTTCCCTTTGGGCAGCCCCCCAAGAAGGTGATGGGAAAAGCTGTGAGGGTAAAGTCTAAAATGAAACTGAGACCCTAGCAGGCTGTCAATGCCAGAAAAAGCAGAGCATCAAAGAGAGACAGTCTAAGGAGACACCCACCGTGTGGACTGCAGCCATCAAGACACATCAAGACACTGCCACTGGGAGACCCCAAGGCTACATACAGAGCTGTAAAATTTCAAATCTACCCATTGGGTTTTGGTTTTGCTTTTTAAGCTCTTGTACCTCCCTGTTTGAGCAGAAATCTGCCCTGTGTCTGTCCAACCATGGAGGATGGAAATGTGTAAGGTATTCTTTGAGTTACCTTGACTCCCCATGGAGATTTAGACTTGAACTTTCACAATGCAGGAACTGTTAAGAAAAGGGGTCTTGGTGATGGGCTGAGAGAATTTCCATGATGAGCACTGGGAAGTGGGGGCTAAGTGGGATTTTAAGAGCTGGACATGAACTGCTTCCCCAAAGACTTGTGTGCTGAAGCTTAGTCTTCAAGGCGGACTGTGCAGTCGGGGCCTCAGTAGTCATTGGATCTTAGGGGTGCTAACCTCATCAAAGGATTAATATATTGATTAGTTCATAGTTAAATAGGTTATTGGAAAGCACACACACACACACACACACACACACACACACACACACACACTGAGTTTCCTGCACGTTTGTCATGTTATTGAATAAGAAAAACTCTCACAAGGAATGTAGGTTAGTCCTCTGCCTATAGAAGGGTTTCCCTTTGAAGATGCAGGCAGCCTCTCACGTGCCCTTTCTTTGACCCCACTAGGAAGAAGGAGGATATTGTTTAGAATATGCATGGTTGCCAACAGCAACACAAAAGTCAAACTGAACTAAATAGCAAAGGGAGCGTATTAGCTTTTGTATGTGGGTAGGAGAACTCCAGGCGTGTATTCAATCACGGTGTATCTTATCCCTGTTTGGTGTCCTTCTGTCCCTGACACTAGACCTGCTCACTCGTGTTAACTTTCCCCGTGGTCTCATAATGGTCACTGCTGCCCCATATTGTTGTCTGTAACCTTCACTCTTTTAAAGAGAGAAGACATTTCTATTCCTCAGCTGTATTAGTCAGGGTCCTCTAGAGTAACAGAACTTATAGAGCTAAGATAATAGATTGATAGAAAGATAGATAGATAGATACATACATACATACATACATAAATAGATGACAGATAGATACATAGATAGATAATAGATAACAGATACATAGATTGATAATAGATGATAGGTAGAAAGATGGATGATAGACAGATAGATAGATAGATAGATAGATAGATAGATAGATAGAAAGACAGATAGATAGATAGATAGATAGATAGATAGATAGATAGATAGAAAGGTGGGTTATTAGAATGACTTACAGGCTGCCATCTAGCTAATCCAACAATGAATGGCTGTCTATGAACTGTAGTAGAAGTTTCTGTGTCCCACCTGGCTGGTCCTGCAGTCATTCAGTCCCAAAAGAACATACAGAGGCTTATATTAATTACAAGCTGATTGGTCTATGGCTCAGGCTTGTTACTTGCTAACTCACACTTTAAACTAACCCATATTTCTATTTATGTTTGACCACGTCACTCAGTACCTTTTGCTCAGTGCAGCATTCTCATTCCACTTCCTCTGTGTCTTGCTCCCCTTGCTGCTCTGCTCTTCCGCTTCCCAGAATTCTCTAGTCTGGTTGCCCTGCCTCTACTTCCTGTCTAGCTACTTGACTAATCACCATTTTATTAAACTAATATTTACAATGACAAATATTTACAGTGTACAAAAGCATAGTTTCTCAGAAATGAACAGAAAGAACAGAAAGCCCAAGAATCCAATAGTTGCTCAGTCCACAAAACTGGAAATCTCAGTTGATTGTTGGTATACGCTGAAATCCCAAAGTAGACTCTAATTTCAGTGAAGGAATGAACTTACTAGCAAGCTGAGAGTAAGCAGGAAAAGAGAGAATTTCTCTTTTCCATGTTATTATATAGGCTTCCAGCCACAGGTGTGGCCCAGGTTACAGGTGGGTTTTCCCAGCTCAAAATGTCTGGATTAAAAGTGTGTCCTCCCTATGGGCAGTGGTGGCACACCACTTTAATCCCAGCATTTGAGAGGCAGAGACAGGCAGATCTCAGCGAATTTGAGGCCAGGCTGGTCTACAAAGCAAATTTTAGGACAGCCAGGACTCCAACTCAATATCCAAATTAAAGGTATACTTTCCTACTGCAGAGATCTGGATTAGAAGTAGATCTTCCCACTTCAAATTAAGCAAAAATTCCTCACAGATGTGCCCCACATTTTGGGGTCTTAGTTAGTTCCAGTTGTAGTCAAGTTGACAACCAATAATAGCCATCATATCTGCCAAGTGTCTGCTGTGACCAGCACCCTCGGGTGTAAAGGAGTGTGAGTACACAGATAGAGTCCGCTTCAGTGACACACATCTCTGAACCCTCTGCCCTGAACCCAAGAAGGCTGCTAAATGTTCTGAGGCATAGCCTTTCCCCTACAGGGAAGATTGAGTCAAGACGGAGAGATCTAGAACTCTGGGCAGCTATACAAACCAGGCATGCCTGAGCATCCAGCAAGTTATGTGCCACCTAGAGTGCTGGTATCCTGCCAAACAGGACTAGACCCAGCCCTTGACAACAGGCCCCTCGCAACAAAGCCAGCTCTGTCTCTTAATTTCTGCGAATGAACACATTCTGTGTCTCAGTTTCCTGAGCTGAATAAATAATCCTGACACCTAATGTTAGACTCTCTTAGCTACCTCTCTGTCTCTCTCCCAGAGTTCAAGCCACATGCCCCACAGCAGTCTCCTTCCCTAGAGATGATAAGAAAGCCTTCCTAGCTGCTGCCTTGCGGCTCTCTCCCTCTCCTTTGCAAGTCTAGGATAAGTTTGTGGTCCTGCCATGATCCTTGCCAAGTAGGCTACGCCATGGTGGGTCACGTGCTGTGGAACCCTGGAAGGCATATGGTCCCATGGACCTGAAGGCTTGCTCTCTCCTCTCAGACCCCCATCATACTGCCTCTGCTATGATATCACTTCTCTTCTAAGTCACTTTTCCTTCAAACCACAGACATGGCTGTGTTATGCCCGCGTGTAAGAATTTCCACCAGGGAGGTTGGACACGTTGTTAAGAGAGGAGATTTTATTGCTACCTATAGAGAATGAGAACCCTGGCCGATCACCCAGCTCTGCACAGCAGAAGGGGGTAAGAGAGCGTTGCACCAACAGGCGGGGGTTTTTAAAGAAAAACCTACATAATCAAGATGCTCACATAGGGCTTCGTCGAAGATGGTGGAGGCATTTTTGAACCCATGTGGCAGTCTGGTCCGTGTCAGCTGGCCTATAATCTCAATCTCTGGGTCCTTCCATTCAAAGGCGAAGTATTGCTGGCTCTTGGTGACCAGGGGCAAGCTGAAAAAAGCATCTTTTAGATCCAGAACAGTATACCATTGTCCATCTGGAGGCAGTGAGCTAAGTAAGCTATAAGGGTTAGGCACTGTGGAGTGTATGTCCATCACCCTTTTATTGACCTCTCACAAATCTTGGACTGGTCTATAATCATTAGTGTGAGGCTTCTTGACAGGTAGCAGGCGCATGTTCCAGGCTGATTGTACAGGCCTGAGAACACCTGAGTCCAGGAGCCTCCTGATGTGTGGTGTGATGCCCTTCTTGGCCTCTAGGGGCACAGGATAGTGATGGACCTTAACCGGGTCTGCCCCTGGCTTAATTTCCACATATATAGGTGGGCCATGTGCTGCTAGTCCCATTCCCCCTGTTTTGGCCCAGACTGATGGGAACTCCTTAGCCCTGACTCCCCTAATCACTGTCCGTTAGGCTAGGACTTTAGTGTTGCCCTTAGCTGCCTTCTGGGGGCATTCTCTAGCCCTGTGTCCCTCCTCTCTGCAGTATGCACATTGATTCTTTCCCAGCCGGGCCTTTCTTTATTACCTCTTGGTTTTCATCCTCCTGCTCGGCTGCCAGTTGTTATAATCATCTTTTGCACTCTTCCCGTTCCGTAGTGGCTGTCAGCAACACCCTAGCAAGGTGCTGATTCCTACACTGCTCTCTTTTAATTTCTTGTTCTTCTGCACTATCCCTCCCATTGTACACTTTCTCAGTCACCTTTACTGAATCTCTAATACTTTTTCTCCTAGACACTCCAGTCTCTGTATATTTTTTTTTCTGATATCAGGAGCTGACTGGTTAATAAAAGCCAAAGTCATTGCAGCAGCATTTCCTTGGGCCTCAGCATCATAGGGTGTGTATCTCCCAAAAGCTCCTGGAACCGTTCAAGGAACGCTACTGGGCTTTCATCTTTTCCCTGCCTCTCATAACATACCTTACTCAAATTCTCAGGCCGTCTTGCGGTTGCTTATAGACATGCAATAGAGTCTGATGATAGACCAGGAGGTTCGCCTTACCTTCAGCTGTATTATAATCTCACACTGGACGAATTATCCCTTTGCCCAATCCTGAAACATCAAGATGTGTCGCATCTTGATTATGTAGGTTTTTCTTTACCCTCCCTTCTCCCATTGGGGCAACGCTCTCTTACCCCCTTCTGCTGTGCCAGAGCTAGGTGATCCACCCGGGTTCTTATTCTCTTTAGGTAGCAATAAAATCACCACTCTTAACAGTGTGTCCAGCCTCCCTGGTGGAATTCTCACACACGGGCATAACATATGGTGGATTGTCCAGGAAAATTTTCATGCTTTCAGGGACTGTGGACCAGAGAGTGGTGGTAAGTGTGCAGGTGGGCCAGATCTGAAGACCATTTCCTCTACTGCCCCTATGAGGGCCAAATCAAACTTTCCTCCTGGAGGCCATTCTGGCCATTCTGATCTGCATAAGATGGCAAATTTAGACTTTTTAATTGTAAACAAAAGATTATGAGCACAGATGTTAACATCCTGGAAGTGAGTTAGAAGTAAGTCCAGTGGGGAAAAGATTACCTGCCTCCTGGCACTCTTTATAAGCAAGGCCACATATACAAAGAAACACAGACACCACAAAAGACCAAGGGCACAAATATCTGGGCAATGAGTTAAAAGAGTCCAAAGAAAAGAAAGAAATCATATGTCCCATGGCTTTCATCACAGGTATGAGGCACCCTGTCCCCTACAGATAAGTTCCTGCACTACAGCAGGCCCAGACAGGCTGGAAAGTTCAAGTTCTCTGCCTTCTTCCCACCTGACCAAACATTACAGGACTAGGAAACATCCATAGCCCCGGGTGCCTGAGCCCTCCCAGCTGCTGGCCTGCACCTGAGCCTCCCCAGAGGATCTGTCAGGCCACACTACTCACTGTCACCGTAGGCAGCTCCTGGTCTCTGGCCTGGCAGGCTTGGCCCCTCCAACGCAAATGCACTTGGTCCACCTGCACACTTACCACCACTCTCTGGTCCAGAGTTCCTGAAAGCATGAAAATTTTCCCAGACAATCCACCATATGTTATGCCCGTGTGTGAGAATTCCACCAGGGAGGCTGGACACACTGTTAAGAGTGGTGATTTTATTGCTACCTAAAGAGAATAAGAACCCGGGTGGATCACCTAGCTCTGGCACAGCAGAAGTGGGTAAGAGAGCGTTGCCCCAATGGGAGAAGGGAGGGTAAAGAAAAACCTACATAATCAAGATGCGACACATCTTGATGTTTCAGGATTGGGCAAAGGGATAAGGTGCAGCAGCCATTGGAGCTTTCTGGTATGAATCCAACCTTTGAATCCATTGGCTGCTGCAGAAGTTCACTCACAGACATGGGCCCTACCCCCAGAATGAATCCAGGTCCTTACAGTTGCTCTTGCTTGTGAGGCTCACCTGAAGGGTAATGTTGTCATAGATTCCTTCCTGTGGATGAACTTTCTTTTATAAATTATAACATCTGTCAAGGAAGCTAGATGTTATTTCTATAGGAGCTCCTCAGAAGGTGCCAAGGAGATGGCTGTCACAGAAGGCTCTGTTCCCTGTTGCATCTGCTGAGATATGCCCAACAGCCATCAGAAGCATGAGTGTCTGCAAAGAACTAAACTTGAAACTGCCTGATCCCTGCAACAAGCCTCTCTGGGATGGATGAAAAGCTCTGAGCATGCAGCTTGGCAGTGCAAGCACAGTGTGGACACAGGTAGAGACATTGCCTGATGCCTGTTTCTCGGTACTGGGGCCTGTCTCTTTTGGACATTGTGTAATGTGATGGCTGCCTGGGATTGGCTGACAGTCAGCTCTGTGTTACAAATCCCATACTCCTGAGTTAGGTTTTAGTTTATTTACTACATTAGACTGTGGCTTGTTGCTTAGCAGCCACTCAGCAAGAGTTCTAATCCATCCAGGGATGTGGACTCCATATGCAGACATGATCCAAGTGTGAGGTGTGTGGCTTCTCTGCACTGAACCGTCCCTTTGCTGTGAAGGATACTCGATGTGGAGTGGAATCTATGTAGCCACTCCCCCAGCTGGTTCCTATTAGCCTGTGAGAAGGGTTCCTGTTGAAAGAGTCAGGGATGAAAAATCACATGCTAATATGAAGTTATGTTGCTATGGCAATAAACCATGGTGATATCGATACAAAAGAGGTGTGACCCTCAACCTGAGGCATGTTTTCCATCCAGAGGACACTGGCTATTGCCAGTGGACATTCTGGTCATCACAGCTGGAGGCAAGTGTTCCCCATATTAACCAAGTAAAAACTAAAGACACTGTGAATATCTAGCAAAGCACAGATGCTCCCCTACAGGTACACTCTGAAGCAGCTCGATAGATCAAGATGGCGGGACCATGATGTTGGTGCTCATGGAGAGGTGAGTGAAAGGTGTTTACATTCAGTTTGGAAGGAGTTTGAGTTGAAGAAGCAGAGTGGAGTCTTTGGGGAAGAAGCCACCTCAGGCAGAGGTGTGGAGGGAGAGAAGACTGTATGACAGAGGCCTGCCTAGATGGCAGTGAGATTATTCTATTGGCCTTGTCTCTTCCTCTGCTTCTCAGAGACTGGGACTCACAGGCTCCATTCTTTCCCTCTGGTCACCACAGGACTTGCAGCCAAACCAGCAATTGCCCTTAGCCCACAGTTTACATATGAGCACCACAGGCAGATCCTAACTCAAATCACAGATAGTGACCCAAAGACCCAGAGGTGGAAGCATCAGGTCTGTTCCCTAGAGAGCCCTGACTAATACACTGTGCTGCCATGCTCTAACATCCCCCCATGCAACACTAGATGCAGTGAAAGTGTCTTCCGAATGAATATTCTTTCATTGAACATTGTGTTCTTTGCAGAATACAGTAAGCCAATATAGTCACATGACGAGCAGACAAAACTCTGGGCTTCCGGCCCTAGGACCCAGCAACAGCAGCCATAAACAACATGACTGGAAAGTGACCTCCAGCCCATAAACACTTGAGATTTCCTGAACTCTCAAGCCTTCAGGTCACTCAACATCTATGAGGCAGCTGAGGAGTTCCAGAGACTAGCCAGGAGCAAGAATTGTGGAGACCATAAAGGGCCACAGCACACTAGTCTCTGGAACTTCTAGAAGCTTCTTGAAGTTCATATCTTCCACCTCTTGCTGTCTAATTCAGGTTCCTTGACTTCTAATACACTGGGAACATTTTTGTTCTCCTCCAAAGACTCATATGATCATGAGAATGGTGAATATGACAATGATAATGATAAAATGTTGATGTTGATGGTGACAGTGATAGTGTTGTGATGATGGTGGTGAAAATGTTGATGGTGTCAATGATAAAATGTTGATGGTGATGGTGGTGATGATGTTGATGGTGATGATGGTGATGATGGTGAT